>JAOVVF010000027.1:3428972-3440348 GCA_028565595.1 Duopalatinus emarginatus
TGACATTAAACAGACCTTAAACACTGACTCTAAACAGACTTTAAACACTGACTCTAAACAGACCTTAAACACTGACTTTAAACAGACCTTAAACACTGACTCTAAACAGACTTTAAACGCTGACATTAAACAGACCATAAACACTGATTCTAAACAGACCTTAAACACTGACTCTAACATGATCTTAATCACTGACTCTAAACAGACTTTAAACGCTGACATTAAACAGACCTTAAACACTGACTCTAAACAGACTTTAAACACTGACTCTAAACAGACCTTAAACACTGACTCTAACATGATCTTAATCACTGACTCTAAACAGACTTTAAACGCTGACATTAAACAGACCTTAAACACTGACTCTAAACAGACTTTAAACGCTGACATTAAACAGACCTTAAACACTGACTCTAAACAGACCTTAAACGCTGACTCTAAACAGACCTTAAACAGTGACTCTAAAAAACCATCTCTGGATGATTGGGTGAGTGTTTTTCTGTTGAACCACTTGAGAGGTTCAGAAGTCTGTTTAATAGACAGTGTATATCAGGCCTGATTGTCATTCGTGTAACTACTGTAATTTACAGCATCAGCCGGTTTGGGCTTGTTTGGATTTTGGATTGGATTTTTGAAACAACAGAAAAACAGTGAATATATTCATTTTTTATTTCTTTCTATTTTCAGGTCATGGTGAATGGATGTGATTACCAGCCCCAGACAGCCAGCCCCAATAAAAAGCATGCCAAAGCCATGGCGGCTACAGTAGCTCTCCAGGCTATGGGGGAGATTGCAGGGGACAGCGTGCATTCAGGACCTCAGTTCACAGCAGCCACCAGCACCTGATTAGTACCACAACACATGCATTGTTTCTCGTTTTACTTGCCTGCTGAATGTCCACCTGTGTTCCTTTCTCTCTTCTGTTTTTACCTGATCGTAGTTTGAGTACATTTTGTAAACGCAATCCTTAAAGTCCAAGAAATCAGTATGTTTTTATCTGTACATGTTTGAACTGAAGTGTAAACCATTGACCTATCCCACAAACCTGAAGTCATTACTGACTGGTAAGCCAAACTGTCTCTGTTCTCTCCTGCTGTACTACAGGCTTAATTGTTAAATGATCCGTATTGTTACACCCCCTGTTACTCTGGGCTCTGTTTTATACACAATTATGAACTTAATGGTTCAGTTGAATAATGTTTTTTTGTTTTGTTTTGTTTTATTTTCTTTCATTATGAAGATATTTCTTATGTGGTTCAGTGTTTTTGGTCTACATACATGCATGATATCATGCATATGATATAAATTAGACCACTCCCATTGATACAGTGTTTTGGGTTGTGGACAGCTGGAATATTTTATTTGATAAAATGTAATAAATTTGTTTTGTCCAGAACTCATCTTGAGTGAGTGGTTGTATTCTCAGAGTTGGACGGGAATCTGTCTTTTTCCCCGTTCACTTGTCTGGAGGAACGCAGACTGTAATGCGTATGTGTGATTATTTTTGTACAATTACATGCCTTGTAATAGGGGTGAGGTTTGGTGACTTAGAAGACCGACGATTTATATTTTACACTCCTGAGAAGAAAACGTCACATTTAATACCTGACTGAGATATTCTGGTTTATTCAAACTGTAATGTTCAGAAATATACAGGAATTATGAATGTGGAAGGTGAACACAGAGTTTTATCAGCTAAACATCACTCACTGCTGCTGAGGATGAACCCACATGGACTTCCCACATGGACTTCTTAAGACCACCATAATGGACTTGGACTGTGACTGAAAACTAGGAAAACTTGGACTGAACAGTCATAATGTCCATCAGTGAACAAAATTCAACAGACATCAAACTTCACTATAATGAATTTGCACTGTTTTCTACATAGCAGGAAATTATTTATCTTTATAATCACGCTGTCCCCGTCACCCAGACGAGGATGGAATCCTTTTTGTCTGGTTCCTCTCATGGTTTCCTCCTCTTGTCATCTCATCGTGTTTTTTTCTTCGCCACTGTCACCTCCAGCTTCTCATCAGGGCTAAAATTTATATAAATGTAATATCCAGACGATGTCCAAGATTAAAAGCGCTATATAAATATTCTACTCCATTGGCTTTCAGAGCAAAATCAATGTCTTCAAGGTGCAGGATGTCATACAGAAATGACATGCAGCTGATGCATGCTGAGGTTTTATCTAGAGTTGTGCACGACCGACAGAGTCGGCAAAATCTGTGTGATGTTTCAAATATTAAACATTTAGCATCGTTCAGATCAGTGGTGTCCAAACTACAGCCCACAGTCGCTCAGTTTCCCCGATTTCCACAATAACATTTGGTTTAAACAAGAACACCCACCTCCTTACCGGATTTGGGGTGTCTAGTACAGTGCAGCTGGACCCTTCTCAATCACCATCAGTATGACAAACTGTAGGAACATGGAGGAGAAGCTGATGCTCACTGCTGTTCCTCAGTTCTCAGAAGTGCAGCGTGGTAGAACACAGCATGGTGAGCAGTCAGACAGGATCTACCAGGTCTACATACAGATTATCATTTTCAGGATTTAACAGATTAAGGAGGACGTGACTGAGACAGAGCATGATGTTAAACTTCACAGCAGACATCAGCAGGTCTCTGTTCAGGACTTCACATCTGGATAAGGAGAGATTTCCCCAGATGTCACAAGAGAATGTTCCTCTAATTTGGCTGAACATAGCTGTGTGACCAGACCTGTACTCTGATTAAAGCCTTGGATTAAATCATATCTTAATGGATTTAAAGAGGAATCACTTGAGGTCCAGACAGACTGACTGCCATTTATGTGACATCTCACGTGTCAAACCAGCCATAACACGTCTAATGCAGTGAAAGATGCAGCTCCAGGCCTCACATTAGTTTCTGCTGTCTGTCCTGGTGAGTTGGAGCATCTGGTTTAAACTTTATTTACAAAAATATTTTGTATTTATTTAGTTATGTTACTTAGACAAAATAGATGACTCACTTTGCTATGTAGGTCCAGAGGTTATAATAAATAACACCTACATGAGGAATGTTAACATAAGATACGTGACATGAGCAATCACCAGGAGCAAGGCAGGAATACCTCCTGGACAAGGTACCAATCTATCAGTGTACCACACACACACTCACACCTGAGGTAATTTAGCACATCCGGTTCACCTACAATATGTGGGGGTTTTAAACTAGACAACCCAGTGGAAGCACACATGGACACGAGAAGAACACGTCAAACTCCTCACTGACAGACTGGAGAACGAGGATCGAACCCACAACCCCAGACCCCTGGAGCTGTGAAGCACACTCACTACCTGTGGCACACACTGTAGTTATTGTGCTTAAATGAAATCAGAAGCTAAATAAAATTTATGACTTTAAACTATACACACACTGAAGCCTCTTTATCTCCAATGTACATAAACACCAGTCTCAACGCCCCCTAACATTTATACAGTAACCTGAACCTCACTCACAATGTTGCTCCATACGTAAACCCGATTTTTATTCCTTTTATCCAAATCATCACCGCAGGATTGATTTCTTTACTTACATTATGTTATTTTTAGATCTTTAAAAAATACATGTGGTCCATGAGACAAAAACCCAGTTCATTTAATATAGAATACACACATTACAGTTAAAATGACACTTTTATCCACACCTCTATGTTCTCTGCACACCACTCCTACATTACATCACAAGTCCTTCAAACAAACGAATAGTGTTGAAGGATATGTTAATTCACACAGTACACACAAATGTACAGACAGGTGACAAAAAAAATAAAAAAATAAATCATCAACACAAAGTGTCTGGGTGAGTTTTTGAGCTGCCACGTGCCACCACAAGAGCTTCAAAGTGTCTCAGCACTGATACAAGTGTCTGGAACTTTGACACTGTTCCACCAAAAGATATTCCCCTTATTTGGTGTTTTAATGCTGGTGGAAAGCCAGATCTAACACATCTGTCTGAAATGTTCCTAATGCCGTTCAACTAGGCTGAGGTCGTACCATGTGATTTACATAATTTTAAAAACGGACAGAAGCAGGAGGTTGATCAGGAACTCCAGGTGTAGGAGTAGTCCGTCATGTCCAGGCGTCTGAGTGCGGTCTTGCCCAGAGTCGGCTGATCCATCAGCTGCTGCACCGTGTGTGGCTGCAGACCACATCGGCTCAAATTCTCTGAGACGTCACTCTGTGCCTAAAGACAGGAAGTGATCAGGGATTATTATTATTATAACTAACATGTCCAGACAACACTGATCCCCTTTTATAACTATAAAACTGCTGGAAATCTGAACTGATTTTCAACCAGTTGAACATTTTTATTGCCAACTGGTGAACAGTCCCACTGACATGGACAAAGGTCAGGTACTCAAACTAACTAATACAATGCATCTGATATTATGGGATGTCCATTAAAAAAACTAGTCATTTTAAAGCAAAGATGGGGATCTGAAATAAATATGAGGAAAAATGTGTTTATTTTAAAAAATGTGGAGGAAATTTTAATAAACACCAGTGATAGTGTCAAAGACGAGTGAGAGGCACCACCACACACACACACTAGCGCACTCATGCTAGCACACTCACCAAATCAGACACAGCTTCCCTTTAAACAACCTGCCATTTACTTTATACTTTTTATCTTCCTACTCTTTGATTGTATTTATATTTATTTTTCTAGTTCAAAAGTATATTTTGTTTTATTTTTGTTTTATTTTTCTATCATTACTTTATTCTATTGGATATTATTTAAATTTTTATAGTTGCTCTTCTGGACGTACAGTCAGAAGCATTTCACTGCAGAGTGTTGTACCATGTATGACTGTGTATGTGACAAATAAAACTTGGAATCTTCGAATCAATACACATGAGTTTATCCTGGAGAAGCACAAACTGGAAACCACACTACATATTGTGGCTATGTCCTAAAATAAGGAAAGATGTCGATGATGTTTTTAAGAAAGTGTTTCGGCAAAAAACCCACAAGATGGGGGTAATACCTCATGGTGTAGAGGGGAGGTTTTACAAATACACATACACACACATTTATACTGAAAGAGCCTTGAAAATGTATCAGAAAGAATCAGATGAACCCAAATAGCATTTCTGGAGCAAACAAGGATCTATTAGCAAACACATTTTGAGGTGCTGACAACTTTATCAGATAATACAAAAAAACTGGTGATAAAACATATAAACAAAAGTAAGCCATTATTGCTCGAGAGTCACATACCTGTCTGTCAGACTCAGACTTGGTGACTGGTACGTTCAGGACAGCGCTGGGCTCATGTGTATAGAGTGCCATGGAGAAGCCTCCTTTCTGGGCGGGTCTTAGGAGCTGTGTAAGTGTGTGAAGTGCATGGGGCATTATGGGGCCAGTGACTTCCAGACTGGACACATCCTGATAGCCTGTCCTCACTTGGGTCTTCACATTTACACTCCGTGCCTGGAGTGATGCAGCAAATACACACACTCATATATATATAAACTCAGGTTTGTAGTGAGTGTAATAAACTGTTAAAATAATGGTTATAAGACAGCGTAGTGGCACAGATGACGGTGGCTTCTCACCTTCAGTGTGTGCAGTGTAGCTCCTCTGAATGCTGTCGGGGCCAGGAGTGTTGGGGGTAAGCCTGCCTGAGGACCAGCTGCAGCCACCAGACTCTTACAGTTAATGAGGAAGTTGATCAAGGTGAACGTGTTTGAACCCTCAACCAGAACCACCGATTCAGGCCTGTGGTCCAGCCGTACCTCGTTGTGCTCTTTACGTCTAGCAAAAAACAACACACACACACACTGTAAGTCTAATAACATTGGACTTGCTGGAACGTCATAACACATGGATTTTGACATCTCAGGTCTTCATGTGATAAATAATAAACAGGGAAATAATCAAACTTCAACCAGATCTACTGAATGTCATTTCTATCAGTGAGAACGCATATATAACATATATAACTTTACTGCATTTAGCAAACTCTCTTACACAGAGCAATCTTTGGAGACTATAAAAAACACATCTTCAGGCTAGTTTATAAAGATAAAAACCATAAATTAAGACAAATGAAACAAATCATTTAACTATGACATTTGAAAGCCACTGTATAAATGAAGGATGAGCCAGTCTGTCTGCTCATAGCCATACTAATAATAGCCGTACTTATAATGATTATTATTATATGTTATTAAAGACATTTATTAGCATACAAATGAGTCTAAATAAGCCTTTTTTCCAGCTTTGACCCTCAACATTCATGTTGTTCTCCCAGCTCCATAAATAAATCAGCAAAAAGTTTTAATTCAGCCTGACCGACATTTACACACAACGTTACTGAAAGACCGGTAAATGTGTCTGTGTTAGACACACTTCGATTTCAGCCACAACATTTAAGTGGCCATGTGAAGTTTAAATAACAAACTATATACACTATACATATAAACCATTTATAGCCATAATAGCCAAGCCACCAAAACAGCTCTGGTGTGTTGGGGCCTGGACTCCACAAGACCTCTGAAGGTTCTCTGTGGTATCTCACACCAAGACATTAACAGTATCTTTCTGTGGATCTTCTGTGGTATCGGACCTGCTAACCGCCTTCACTCATCACACACTTCTGCACCCATGACCCTGTTGCCGGGTCACTGGTTGTCTTTCTTTATGTTTTTGGTAGGTATTAACAACTGCATCCGGGGAAGCGCTCCACTAAAACTGGTTATTTGGAGATGCTCAGACTAGCAGTGTGTAGTCCTTGTTGTGGTTGATCAAATCCTTACCCAAATTTTCTTGTTACTAAAACATCAGTTCTAAGAACGGACTGTTTACTTATGTCCCCACATTGACATGTGGCTCTGTATGATAACCAATGTTGTATACTTCACCTGTCAGTGAATGTGTGTATAATTTACATCTATTTATTTATACTACACTTATCACAATAATGGATTAAAACTATTTTGAACATGACGCCTAAACGCATGGGTAGGCCAGCAAATTTAACGTAATGTAGCATGCAGTGCACACTGTACTGGTGACCCCATGTGGGCGTTGACTAGCGGTGTTTTGTTCCTGCTGTATTAAGCCAAACAGTGCTATGTAGATCTGACCAACAGACTCAGACTCACTGATATGTTTTTCCAAAGGCACAAAAATACTCAAAAATGCTCAACATACAACTTGATTGAGATGGTGTCAGGTTTCTTGATCTTGTCTTGCAACCCCCTTTCTTTTAGCCAGGAGAAACATTCATCATCATCCTCTTCCTCCTCCTCGTCTTCCTTATCACTCTGCTCTGATGTCCTGAAATAAAGAGGCGTTAGTGTTGCAATGTAGTTCTAAAGTAGCTGAAGTCAGACTGCAGCTTTTAGAAAGCTATAAAAATAAACACTACAGCTTAATACTCACAGGGTACTGCTTTGTTCATCTCTGTCAGGCTGCTGAGAGTTGTCATTTAGACTGCTGTCTTTGTTCTTCCTCTTCTCCTCCAGCAGAGGGAGTGAGAACTCTATCCCTACACAGAAACACAACATCCTGTCAACCCACACATCAAGTGGCAAAAAAACATTAGGACTTAGTCATTCGCTAAATGATTCACTTTTTAACTCGTCAAACGCCCTAAGATTAAAACCACCTGCCTAAACAGTTCCCAAAACAGTTCTGAGCCATCAAGGCACGGACTCGACGAGATCTCCACAAGGTGTCTTGTGGCATCTGATATCAAGATGTTAGCAAAGGATCCTACATTGGACCTTCTGTGTGATCCGACAAGATGGCCTTTACCGAGTCTTTACCGAGTCTTTAACGAGTCTTTAACGAGTCTTTAACGAGTCTTTACTGGGCATTTACAGAGACCTCTTTTAGTAAATAACCACTTCATACTGAAAACTCACAAGGCCCATTGTTTCGAAGATGCTCTGACCCACTCTTCGATACATCACAATTTGGTCCTTTTTAAAGTCACTCAGATTTGTACCCTACCCATTTCTCCTGTTTCTTTCACGTCAACCTTGAAGTGAAAGAAAACCTCTGCTTTTAACCCATCCGTGCAGTGAAACACACAACAATGAACACTGGGGTGCAGTAAACACACTTGCCTCGAGTGTGTGTGTGTGTGTGTGTGTGTGTGTGTGTGTTGGGGGGGGGGGGGGGCAAACCACGGGGGGGTGGAGCAGTTGGGGGAATTAGGTGAGAACTGACTGTTTACTGATCAATCCCTCCTGTGTGTGTGTGTCTGTGTGTGCGTGCGTAATATACATATATACACATGCGTGTATTTAACTTTTAACAAACAATGATGTTTTTTTACCATCAGCTTTCATGGCTTCCCGCAGGCCCCTGGTGGTCGGGGAAAGCAGTGCCGTGATGCCTTTAGCTCCACTCAGTCCTGCTGCTCTGAACAGCACAGTGAACTGGTAGGAACAAAGGTAAAAGTATGGACAGAGTTTGGCCTTTAGGAGACTGTACAGAGAAGTCAAGCTCACGGACCTGCAAAATAAAGGAAAAGACACATTAACAAAGAAGAGGAACGACACGTCACGTATATAACAAAGTCAGATTAATGACAGGGCTGAGAAGACTTCCAGGTGTTTGTCTGACACTTTAACCTACTAGAGCATTTCAGCATGAACATCCATGTGCATAGTCATATCTCCCTCACTCACCATTCACTCATCAGGCTCTGCTGTAGGGAGGCATCCTGTGCCCATGGCGTATTCTTTCCTGAGAAACTGCGCTTGGCTCCGATCCTGGGGAACAGGGAGAGCCATGGCAGAGAAGGATGCTGCCAGTACTGCAGACACTGCTGGAAACCACAGCGGAGCTCCGGACAGGTCCGAGGGTCCTGAAAAAAAATTACATCACAGCGCATCTGTTAGTGCATGTCAATATTTACACTTCCAAAAATCAGCAATAATGATCAAGTTATAAATTTAATCCATTACAGCAAACTTGTATTTACAATTAGCTGTGTTAAGGTTTAATAAGCATGAGGCCCAGCTCACAGGTACCTCTGTTCTCATCAACTACCTCAGGTTAACATACACTGTTCAGCCATAACATTAAAACCACTGACAGGTGAATAACATTTATTATCTTCTTACAGTGGCACAGGAAACGGGCAAGTCTAGGGATCTGAGTAACTCTGACAAGGACCACACTGTGATGTCTAGACGACTTGGCCAGAGCATCTCCAAAAACAGCAGGTCTTGTGGAGTGTGCCCTATTATACAGCGGATAGTACCCACCAAAAGTGGTCCAAGCACAGACAACATGGTCACAGGCACCCAAGGCTCACTGAAGTGTCTGTAAAGTGAAGGCCAGGCTCTGATTCTGGTCTGATTCTACTGAAGATCTACAGATGAATCTGTTGCTAATGTCTTGGTGCCAGATACTACAGAACACCTTCAGAGGTCCTGCGGAGGTCTGGTCTTGAGTTTTAGCAGGTGCTTAGGTATGTGGTTTAAATGTTATAGCAGATCGTGTATATCTTTGAGATGACACATTTCAGTAAGATGATGAGGCACCAAACATTTCATCAGCTGTATCATGTTATCCCTCATGTAATGTGAAATCACATATTTATATATTTTTTCTCTGAAATATGATCATGTGTCAGACAGGTTTGGGATCGATCTCTGTGCTATCCACATATAATTGCATGTAGGTATGTATTAATATTAAAAATGTTAATTAATATTCTCTCACTAATTCTCATGTCTCCATTATTGACTGGTCAGAAAATGCTGAAGCATGAGTATATGTTCACGGCCGTGTTAAAGACGATCGATTACAGGCAGCTCACAACATCTCAATATCTATATACGCTCTTATATTTCTTTTTTATTTTTTCAATATACAGTCTGGATTACTTCCGTGTGATCCATCAGGTCATATAGTTGAATGGAAACATGGTGTTTGATTTGAGTGCAACAACCCAAATTATCCAAACCAAATGTAGGGAAAGAGACTCTAAGGAAGCCTTGAATATGCTGCTGTAACTCCCGTTAGGATGAAGATGTATCTGAATAAAACAATGTGTAATGTGTTCCTCATTATACGCAGCTTCAAACAAGCCAATAACTGCTCCATGATCAAAATTTGGTGCATGGTGTGTGATGTATAGTTTGGGCGTATTATAGGCCCATTTTGTTTGACACCAGTGTAAACATTGATGTAGACCTGGATATAAGAGTTTGTGAATCAACTGGACAATAGTGAGTTAACGAAAAGTTACTTCAACAAAATTCATGTCTGGCAAAAGAGTAATTAAAATAAAATAAAATAAAGGGGCTTTGGCCACCACGGTTGCCAGATCTCACCACACCTGACTTCTGCCTTTGGGACATGCTCAAAGGAAAATTGTATCGGAAAAAGCCTCACAATGTGGAAAATTTGAAGGAAAACATAAAACATGAAATTGCTGCTATTCCCCCTGATATGCTTGCAGATTCACATTCAAGAACAAGGAACGGCACATCAAAAAATGTCTGGCAGAAAACGGAAATCACTTGATTACTTTCTCGATTTTTTCTCGGAACTTAACGGAAGCTAGAACGGAATATTTGGGGCCTCTTTCGAGTGAATCTTCCTGTGTTCAGTAATTATAAAAGGCATATTACATACAACCTATAGATAGCTAGACAGCTCTATTCCATGCACTCAGTCACTGATGTGTATTTAAATCACAGTCAACTGTGTGATGTACAAAAGCTAATGCTTCTGTGTAATACATCTAGACAGTACCTGGATGTTTTGTGGTAGAGGAGTGTACTCTGCCCTGCAGTGCAAGCTCAGGCCCTGGGCTTCCTCTTGAGCTTTCAGATGCTCGGCCCAGGAGAAAGACTGTGAAGAGGTGATGAGCACTCGTGTCTTCAGGCTCCAGTCCGCTGGATATTCTCGACACACTTCCAGCTGGGACTCAGTGCGAAGATCAGGAGCCCCTGGACTCTAATTATAAGAAAACACAGGCCAGATCTTTGATACCCAAGAAGTATGAATAATATTAAATGGTCAACAAACTTTTGATTACAGTTCACATTGATGTAAAAAGGAGGAGATCCTGTGGCCACAGTCTGAGAAATCAAGAGGTGCCAGTTATTTACTGTGAGGTGATGAAATGAAATGGCATTGAGAATAATATTTTTGTCATTTTTGAATGATTTACCAACAAACTATTCAATCCCAAAGCAGCTTTACAAAAAATAATAAAAAGGGTTAAATATACATTAATTTTTTATTTTATTTTATTCCTAATGAGCAAGCCGGTGGCGACAGTGGCAAGAAAAAACTCCCTGAGATGACAAAAGGAAGAAACCTTAAGAGGAACCAGACTCATAAGGGAACCCATCCTCATTTGGGT
>JAOVVF010000027.1:3446491-3459674 GCA_028565595.1 Duopalatinus emarginatus
TGTTATGCATGGATCAAGTTATTTCCATTAATAAAGCCTAATTAAGGCTAAACTTATCAGCCTTACTGTTATGTTTTCTCAGTTACAGAATACAGACCTGATATGTTTTCACATTTTGTAGGCACCATAATAAGAGTCCTTACCTCTCATCGAATATTACCTACACACTGGTCGTGAATATTCAGAATTCCGGAGGTAAGTGGGCCGTGGATTTGACTCATTTGGTGCCTTCTTTTTAATCTCCTAATCCACTTCTTCAGTGTCATGTGTTTAGATTAATGGAATGGTTTTGCCTCTGACCACAGTTCATTTCCCCCTGTTTACCATTATCATCTGTGATTAATCACAGTGTGAAATCTGCACTCAGATCCCAGCTGAAATGACAGGAGATGGGAATTGTTGAGGCAGACGAGTCTGCAGAGGTCAGTGCCCTGACTATTGATTCTGTAGGCTGTCAGTGCTCATGCGGGAAACAAGCGTCCACTTGATGAATGGTATGGAATTGATAGGTGAGAGACCTTGACTCTTAATCAGTCTGGGAATGTTTCTGCTAAATAGTGTAAGAATATGGAGATTGGGTCCGAAGATGACCAGAAATTATCAGAGGTACAAGTCAAAAGATTGGAGCTGAATTTTAAAAAGTGGTTTTGTAATTACAGAGCCGAGTCAGCAACAATGACATATTGCTCATAAATGATGGAGTCCTATTTATTTTTTACTTTGCTTGCTAACTATGTTTAATAGAGTCACTTTTATCTGGAGTGTGCTTTAGAGCTGTGGGTCTGAGATGACCGAGAGCAGAGTTTTATTTTAAACAATACTCTAATTGCTATAAATAGATGACATTACAGATGAGGCTCTGCTTAATGCATCCTTAATGATGGCTCTTTTTTATTTATTTTTCTGTTTATTTAGTTTGTACTTGTTGGTGGTCTTTGTTTCTATTTCTCTTCTGTTCACATGAGCATACACACTTTTATCATCGTCTTTCGCCAGATGTTCCATGTGTGTAAATGTTGCTCTGTCTGACTGTATCCTCAGAACATGTTTAAAAAACCTGAACGTCTCGTTTAGTGTTGCTTTTATAGCAGAAACGAAGGGATTGTGTTTTCCTATCGTTTGTGGGGAATGTGATCCTAAAGTAAGTACACACACACACACACACACACACACACACACACACACACACACACACACTAATATCTAGTTATAAATATAAATATTTGTGTTTATAGTGTGTGTGTGTGTGTGTGTGTGTGTGTGTGTGTATGTCTTATCTTGATGAGAACCAAAAATCTCCACATGAATAATAATGATCATTTTAACCTTGTGGGGATGTTTGCCTGGTGTTCGCATTCATTCATTTGCATTATTTATTATTTTGTTGTTTGTTTGCTTGTTTGTTTTTTACTTGATTATCTGTTTGTTTGTTTTATTTGCTTGCATATTCATTTATTTATTCATTTATTTGCCTATTTACATGCTTACATGTTCATTTATTTGTCTATTTATTTCTTTATTTATTTACATACTTATATATTAATTTGTTGGGTTTTTTTTCAGTTTATTCACTTACGTCCAACCTTCCATCCATCTATCTATCTATCTATCTGTCTGTCTGTGTGTCTGTCTGTCTGTGTGTCTGTCTGTCTATCTATCTACTTACTGATTTAGGTGTAGTGTTAATTAGCCCTATTAATAATTATGCCAATGGACGGTCCTCATAAGAATAGCAATTGTGTGTGTGTGTGTGTGTGTGTGTGTGTGTGTGGCTGATGCTGTCATGCTGCTCTGACACCCTCTGCTTTTTATATCATATTTAAAATATATTTCATGGACCTTGGCCTGAATCCTGGTGCTGGATTAGAGCTAATGCTGTGGGACTGAGGGGCTACATTTATATCGCCCCCATGTCCTCTTCTCTCTCCTGTGTGTTCTCTCTCTCTCTCTCTCTCTCTACAGGTATCACAGAAGTGAGCAAAGTGAGACGGATGAAAGCAGAGAAAGGAGACCCAGACCTTGAATCAGGGAGAGTGGAAGAAAGAGGAGATCTAGCGAGAGCATATAAAAGAGTGCGTATTTGTCTGTAAGATAGTGTTGAATAGCATGGGCAGGCCAGGGCTTGTCTGCTTGTCTGTATAAATTCTTCTTGGGTCAGGAATAGCACATGGAAGCAGGGGCTGGCAGAGGGGGTATAACAAGCTGGCACCATTTTAGGAGCCTGGCCATTCTTGTCCTATCAGCACAAGATGACACTGAGAGTCTGCCCACTTTTCCCCCGTTGATTCCTCCTGACCCTGACTGACGCGCGGTGAAGAGAAAGAAGGACGCCACACGACATCGTCTACAAACAATCAGCTTCTTCACAAGGTTTACATTCACAAAATAAAGCAGTACTAAAAAAACATATAGGCTATGTTGCATTTCTAGTTTTCTCAAGTCAAGGACACCGTCACTGTCGACGTCAGTCAGCCAGTGATATCAACAGGTACTTTACAGTCTATTTACAGAGAAGTAGGTGAACTGTGGGTTGCAGACAAACTTGTCCACTATACTGTTTGATGTAGGAAATGCAGACGGGTTTGCACTGTAAGAGGACAGCCTTAAAAGGCAGTGACCGGTGAGGTAAAGCCTCATAAACCTGGGACTGCATGTGCAACACAGCTCCATGTTTCTCTTCGAAATCATGCCATGTTGGCGCAATGCTAACCTTAGTATGGCTATGGCGAGCTCTGTGGGTCACAGGACACACACACCTATAGAGGTGTGTTTGGAGTTGTTGTAAATGAACTGGCAGTTGTGTGTGAAATTCATAGGTACAAACGAATAGTTCCCAGAAGACGAGCTGTTACTTTGGCAAATCTACAATTTCAGGCTAAAATGATTAAATCTATGGTGATATAATCCTTCAGATTCAAGTTTGATGACAGTGCCATGTCAGTGTGTTCGGTTAGAAATAGAAGGAGCTGGTGTAATAATAATAATAATAATAACAATAATAATAATAATAACAAATGATCCATAATTATCCTAAAGAAAACTGAGTCTTATGCTGTGGAAAATCAAGTCCATGCACTGTTCCATCAGCTGTCCACTTCATCTTGGTCACATGTCAGTCCAGGGTTCGGTAAAGCTGGAGCTCAGTATGGCCTCCACACTGCCTCGGCTGACATGCTGGTTGGAGAGCTGCTGTGGCTTTCCTCTGCCTCAACAACAATGTCATTCTGATTTGGCAGTGAGGGGTGGAGGAGGGCCGAGCCCGTAGAGGCGCTGGTGCAGGGCGGCAGGATCCGGTGGGGTGAGCGGTCTCCGCCTGCTCCTGACATCATGGAGAACTGGTAGGACCCAGTAGCGCTGCTGTAGTAAAGGTGATAGGGTGATGAGCTGGCCTGAAAGTGTCCACTTTGGCCCTGGGATGAGCCGGCAGGGTAAGGAGGGGGTAGGTAAGTGTGGTAGCGTCCGCCGGGCGCCGTCATGGCAGACATGCCGATACCTATGGCGTTGGTGACGGGGGTAGGGGTGTAGGTGAAGGCTGCAGTGGGGTATGGGACCCGGGGGTCAGTGAAGCGGTTGTCAGGCAGCGAGGGGATGGAGGAGAAGGGACGCTCCAGACCGACACGTGGGTCACTGAACAGGTCCGAACCTGCAGAAGGACACATTCAGGGTTAATATACTTCTAACATGGATGTTTGTTGTTCAGAAATGTACCTCTTAAATTTTTAAACCTTCCAGCAAATGAAACCTGGTGGACATTGGGCAAAAACACTATGAGTAATACACTTAACTGTAAGTGTATTATGTATATTTATGTCAGAGAGACAACGTGTTCTGGGTGAGGGTTAACACATTAACAGCTAGCTCTGTGCTCTTCGCTCTGCCACAGTACAGTAAAACAGACGATGGCCCTTAAACAGCAATGTTGCCTGGAAACAAATGAAAGACTTAGCACACAAAATGACGTACACTCAAAACCTGCGTCTGATTTGTGAAATGTGCAACATCAAAACGAGAAGTGATTTAGGCGCAAGTGATGAATCAGCTTCAGCTGCATGGAAACGAGCTTCTGTCAGCTAATCTCTTATTTACATGATGTAAACATATGGTTCATCCCAACTTACCCTCATGTCTGTCTAATTTAGGAGCCGTGAAAGTGATTGTGCTAGATCACAATAATTACCCTGAGAGTGACCAAATTGTCATAGTGATTGTGACCATGACAGTAATTGTAACAATGATTGTATAAGTGATAGTCATTGTGATTGTGATAGTGATAGTAATAGTGATTGTGATCTTGATAGTAATTGTGATCTTGATAGTGATTGTGATCATAATAGTGATAGTGATCGTTGTAGTGATTGTGATAATGATCATAATTTTGAGAGAGACTGTAATAGTGATTGTGATAATGTTTGTGACACTTATAATGATAGTGATCGTGATGGTGATAGTGATTGTAAATGGACCATGATAGCAATAGTGATGATAATAGTGAATATGATAGTGATTGTTGAAGTGATTTTGTTAGTACTCATGACAATAATTGTAATGATCATGAAAGTAATTGTGATAGTGATAGTGATAATAATTGGAATGGTGACTGTGATAGTAATTGGGATGGGGATTGTGATAGTGATAGGGATGGTGCTAGTGATAGTGACTGTGATAGTAATTGGGATGGTGATAGTGGTAGTAATTCGGATGGTGATAGTGATGGTGATTGTGATTGGGATGGTGATAGTGATAATGATTGCGATTGGGATGGTGTTATTGATATTGATAGTAATAATGATGTTGATAGTGATAGGAAATGGGATGGTGATGGTGGTAGTGGTAGTAATTAGGATGGTGATAGTGATTGTGATGGTGATAGTGAGGGTGATAGTAATTGGGATGGTCATAGTGATATTGATTGTGATTAGGATGGTGATAGTGGTAGTAATTCGGATGGTGATAGTGATGGTGATTGTGATTGCGATTGGGATTGAGGATGAGGGTGATAGTAATTGGGATGGTGATAGTGATGGTGATAATGATTGCGATTGGGATTGAGGATGAGGGTGATAGTAATTGGGATGGTCATAGTGAGGGTGATTGTGATTAGGATGGTGATAGTGGTAGTAATTCGGATGGTGATAGTGATGGTGATAATGATTGCGATTGGGATTGAGGATGAGGGTGATAGTAATTGGGATGGTCATAGTGAGGGTGATTGTGATTAGGATGGTGATAGTGATAGTAATTGGGATGGTGATAGTGATGGTGATTGGGATGGTGATAGTGATGGTGATTGTGATTAGGATGGTGATAGTGATGGTGATTGTGATTAGGATGATGATAGTGATAGTGATAGTGAGCTCTAAAGGATGAAGAACTCAGTAAAAGGCAGGCCTTATGAGAGTAAAGTTAGTGGAAATAAACCCTGTTATAGATGTGTGTTTTTAATAAAAGCTGTTCAAGGCCACAATCAGAAGAGTTTCCAGCGTCACCTGCAGATAGTTACACAAACTCTATTTATAGTTCAGTTTCTATTCGTATTAGAACTTGTCTGATTTTATTAAAGTTATATTTCTGAATGTAGATGAGCCAAGTTTCCGTCCTGAATAAATGAACAAAGTCATATTTAATATTAACAAAATTATTCAAGGCCTGAAATCTGCTGACTAAAACAGATACAGTCTAGTGTGTTTCTGATTTCAATTAATAACCTCAAAAATGATCTTTAGTTATTGAGTAGTCAATCTGCCCAAGACTGCACGCAGGTCAGAATATCACTATCACAACCAACAGATCAGAATATCACTGTGCTTTTTAATACACACACTCCTATAACTCACTCAGCACTAAGAAGCTGATAAATACTCATTTACACTGACATTCACACTAAATCCTATTCTTTATATTATTATAATACAAATCACAGCAGTGTTATTTCCTATAATTTTGATTATAATTATTAGCTATTCTGTTTACTGTAGCCTTGTTCTTTACACTGATACAGAGTTTTATTTAACTGCTAATCTGGCTTTCATTTCGTATCATTGCTCATAATTACATTTGGTCTGCTGTGTTTGATTATCAAGTTTGATCGTCAGTTCCCAGCGATGTGCAGATGATTTGTGATCAAATGTAATATGCTGATGCGTTCAATATCTTACAGTGAATTGGATTGCGGCTGGGCGAGATGGGCGTCGTCGGGTGAATAGCTGGAGCAGAAATAGCACCCAGGTAAGGGTAGGATTGTTCATAAGACCAGGATGGAGACGTCTGCATTTGCCTGGAGTCTGAAAACAACATAAAAGAAAAACACAAAGGTTATTCATTAATTTTAACAAAATGTCTTTACATATTATTACAATTTTAAATTAGTTACAGCGCTGTCTAAAATAAAAAACACACCTGTAACTTATTCATATTCCTTTTTTAGGTCTTTGATACACCGAATAACAGGATCAACAGAGCCTCTGTTATACCCTGACTCCTAACATGTCCAATTCAGCACTGCAAGCAATTTCCAGTGCTGGATTATTGCATTACAAGTGGATTTGTGAAAGCTGTTATGTACAACCTGGATATAAGCATAATATCATTACAAGCTAATGTGTCACTACCAGGAAACACACCAGTTTGGGGAATAAATAATTGCTCAAACCTGTGATTATGGCCTGCTAACTGTGACCCTGGGTTTCCCCTCATCCCACAACATTATCAAGACAGGATAGAAAAAGAGATACTGATTTTTCCCCCTCTCTCTATATCCTGCTCTCTCTCTCTCTCTGTCTCTCTCTCTCTCTCTCCCACTCCCTACGATACAATAAACGCTCCCCGATAGCCTGCAGACTTCCAGACAGAAGGGGAAGGCGAGCCATCAGAGAGGAAGCAAATTACGCACAGCGGCCAAAGCGAGCGTTTCAGGCTGTTTCAAGTGGAGCCAGACTGCGATGCAATGCCAAGTCCCTCACACACACACACACCCCACCCCACCCCACCCGCCGAATCCCTACAGCCTCTTCCAGAAGCCCCCACTCTCCTCCCTCCACTTCCCCGGGCCGAGTGCTTCTGCTATGGGCCAGGAGTCACACATGGCTGGGTGGGTGGCTTGAGGCGTCTCTGTGCATCCGGTGCAGGCAAAGGCTCATTCATGTTTTACTGGACTCCCACATACACGCACATGTGGATACAGAGTGCGGAGGGAGCAGAATGAGGAGTGAACATGGGTGAGAGCACACATGCCCATACTCTTACTCCAGGCCTAGACACAGACAGAAGTGTAGCACACAAACGTTTGGGACTTTTTGAGTCTATAACATGGACAGTTTCCTTCAGCATGTCCAAGTGTAAACCTCAGTGTTGGGAAGTGGACAAGAATACACAAGGACATTTCATTTGGATTTACATTCATATAAATAAATGTAATTAAACAAATGAACACACACACACACACACACACACACACACACACACAATTTATCTCTAAAATATTTTATAGCCCTTTCCAACTCTCAGTCTGCTCTCCCTAAACGTCCAGTCATGCAGCTAAGAAACACTCATTACATTTCACCACCACTATGTCACTTCCTGTTAAAGCACTAACAACTGCTTCACACACACACATGGACATGCAAGCACGCACACACACACACACACATGTACTTCTCCAATTTTTTGAACAAACACAACACAAAAGCTCCAAAGATCCCCTAAACACTCTAATACACCAAACACACACAAGCCTGTCTGTGGTTCCAGCTGCTCCTCATTTACTATATTATGAAAGAAATGCAGCGAGCAAAAGAAAAGAGAAGGAGAGTGAGTGAAAGAGAAGGAGAGGAGGGAGAAAACCAAGAAAGAGCTCTTGAATGACTTAATAACAGTTTCCGCTGGCGGTGATTCCACTGCTATTTCTGGCGGCAGGATCAGAGAGGAGAGAGCAGCGTGCCGAAGGAGACACACCGTTTCAGAGCTCTGCCCTCCATCCCTCCATCCCTCCATCCACCCATCCCTCCTTCGCTCAGCCCTCTGTGTTACACTGCACTCGCTTCATTGCTGTCTTCATGCTCACCCCAAGCTCAGCTGTCTCACCCTCCTGATTTACCGTGCACTATTAGGATGCACTTCTCATGTAAACCCCCACTTTCAAATGAATGAATGAATGAACGAAAATAAAAATAAAAATAAAATAAAAATGAATGAATGAATGAACAAATGAATAAATAAACAAAGATAAATAAAAAAACAAAAATAAATGAATGAATAATAAATAAAAACAGACAAATTAATAAATAAACAAATAAACATAAAATGTAAAACAAACAAATATAATATAATAATAAAAATATAATATAAAATAAAATAATGACCAAACAAACACATAAATAAATATTATATTTATTAAAAATATAATAATATTATATTTATATAAAATATTATATTTAGACTGGATATACCGCCTTTGGAAGTCCCGTCTGTCTGTATTTATAGAAAAGTGTAATGTTGAATTATTCCCACAAGTGTTTTAATAAAATGTTTGATTTTTCTCATACAGCTGCTTCCTGTCACTGGATTCTCACTTCTCCATTTTCTCTGGCCTGCTTCCTCTACGAATGAATCTCTCTCTCTCTCTCTCTCTCTCTCTATTTCTCGCTCATATACACACGCAGCCAAACACCTCGGTCCTATTTACACTCCCCCGTAGAGTCATGGAGGAAGAGAAAGTAACGATCAATCTCTCACTGTGGCCCTCCTGCTCATAACTACCCCCCCAATTAGCTAATACAAAACACAATGGACAATAAAAAGGAGAAGTGTTGTTAACATGCTAATATGATACCAAACTGTTATAGTCACATACGCTTCCCAGAAATCTGCTTCTGTTTTCATCTGGGAAACAGGTTTAAAAAAACAGCCTTACTCACATTTCACAGTAAGCAATTACTCAGAATTAATGTAAAAATACTAAGCATATGCCAACGGCAGGATGACGTGGCCTTCGCCACATTGGATTCTGTTCTTCAACGGCTTTGAAATCTCTTCGTGTATTAAGCGTGATTGAAAACAGCCTCATGCTATACTAGTTTTCACCCAGCAGGATCAAATGGGGCTTTCCAGTGCAAAAGTAAAACAGGGAAATTATTTTTATGGCCTCGGTTACGTTTTACTAGACTCTGGTGTGTGTGTATTAGAGTGTGTGGTAGAGGGGGTATACATGTCTGAGTGTGAATGTTTGTCTGGTGGCACTGAGCGTGCACATGTGTGTGTGTGTGTGTGTGTGTGTGTGTGTGTGTGTGTGTGTGTGTGTGTGTGTGTGTGCCTGCTCAGGCATGCTCATCTAAGCTGCAATCAAAGGTGGCCTTGTTCTCTTTATTTGTTATGTCTGTATGTTCGATGATGTGTCACTACATACCCTCATGTCACATGATTAGAACATCAAA
Source organism: Duopalatinus emarginatus (assembly GCA_028565595.1). Taxonomy (NCBI): domain Eukaryota; kingdom Metazoa; phylum Chordata; class Actinopteri; order Siluriformes; family Pimelodidae; genus Duopalatinus; species Duopalatinus emarginatus. The sequence goes on from JAOVVF010000027.1 coordinate 3,455,920, forward strand.
CGTCTTTAACAGTAAATTATAGTGAATAAACCGTCCTGCAAACTGTCTCAGGGCAAAAAGAAGCATTTTAACAGGTGACAATATCTCAAATATCTAATATTTTTCAGATTATTATAAATTAGCCAGGTTTTTTTTTTTTGGTTATTTTTAAATCTCACAATTATAAATGATGCTATAGAAATATCAGACTAAATCCATGATGTCTTCACTTGTTTGTTTTGGGCTTCTGAAATAAACAAGTTGGAGAACTGAGAGGTGTGTAGACTCCTGTCAGGAAATAAACTCCAGTGCCGATGTTTTGCGTTCATGTCTTTGGAATCATCAGGTATCTTACCAGGTATTTGGCTGTGGGTGGGGCTACCAAAAGGGGGCGTGTTCAGGGTGGGGCGGGGATTTGGTGCAGAGGCCTGGTGAGGACTGCACCTCATGGCACTCCTCCTCAACTGCTCGGAGAAGGCCAGCGCTCCTGGCTTTACAGCATCTTCCAGCTTTTGTCTATGACCTGAACACACACAAGAAAAACATACGCATTGTGTATATGTAATCTAAGTAGGTATATCTGTATGTATGCATGTGTATGTATACATATACATATACACTGAAGTGCCTGAAAAACTGGTACACCAGTCTAATGCTCAGAAATTTAATGGGGCATTGACTCGATGACCTTGTGGAAGTATTCTGTATGCAGTGATTTAGGTAGGAATAGCAAAACCACAAACTCAGATGAGTGTTCCTCTAACCATAATTTGGTCTCTCTAGACGTGTGTGGCAGCGGCTTGTCCTGATCGAAGAGCCTAACCTCATCAGAATGAAAGCAGAACATGGACGGGTGTCTACGTTTGTAGACGTACCAGGGGCTCTGTGAAATAGCAGCTAAACAAACCCTATACTATTATAAAGCATTCCTAGATCTCTATCTATTTATTTGGAGAATAAGAGGTGTGTGTGTGTGTGTGTGTGTGTGTGTGTGTGATCATTTGTTTAATTACATTTCCTTATATGAATGTAAATCTGATTGAAATGTACTTGTGTATTCTTGTCCATCTATCTATTTTTTTACACATGTATGTGTGTGTGTGTGTGTGTGTGTGTGTGTGTGTGTGTATGGGAGGAATAAAAAAGATCACATGCCACAGACAGGTGTCTAAAAACACACATAAACACACTCGTGTGTGATCCTTAGTTCGATGTAAACACGTCGTTGCCCGGTGCCGTGACATACTATTTCCAGCTCATTTTCCATTTCAAACGTTAATAATGACTCCCAGACCCCATCATCTGCTGTATATCTCATTGTTAGGACCCCGCTGCTGTAGTGGCACCAGAACAGAATGTTTCAGTTAGATGAAGAGGAAGCAACTTGGCAGGGCCGGTGGACTAACTGGAGGGATGGAGGGAGGAGGGATGGGAGGATGAAGCGGTGGAAATATCAGAAAGAGATGTGTAGAATGAGGTGTCGAGCACATTAAATATCCTAGGACACGGATTATGAGATTTATAATGGAGTCATGGATAGAGAGGTGAAACGAGATATCGAGCCTTTATATGCATTAAACGGGCGCTTCAGGAATGTAAGAGTGATGTAAGAGTTAGCGTGGATGAACAGAACGAATTCTTCATCCGCTGGTGGAGTTTCTGGATTTCTGATTGGTTCTTGATGAAGCAGTGTGTTTGTACAAGTGTGTGTTTGTGATTTTTAATTATCCTAAATACAGTTAGTCAAACACGACTGTGTTACATCCTGCAAGAAGGATGCAAATGTGTCCTTGTTTATATTCAGTGAGTGTGTGCAGCTGCTGAGCGAGCTCTTATATAGTTGTTATTTCAATTTATTGCCAAATACATACAAATGTTTTTCCTGAAGCTAGTCAGTGCGCTACCACAAACCGAGCGAGGAACGTCCTGTATTGTTTAATTTTTTCCTCAACGTATTGATGCACCATGGACGTGTGTGCCAGGCTGGAGAGGAGAAGTGCACGTGTGTGCAGAAGCTCTGACGTAGAACATTATGCATGTGAGAGTTGTGTACGCGCCGTATACTTCGCTCTACTCACAACTGAGCATGAATGTCTGAGTGTCTGCTCCTGACCTCACACAGACAAGCAGGAAGCAGGAGGGATTAATGATTGGAGGCGATGAAAGGAAGGAGGGGGGGATAAAGGGACGAAAAAAGACAAGTCTTTCAGCTGTGCGAAACCGTCAGACACACTTGCCTGTATTCTCACAGACACACGCACACCGACACGAGAGGAGGAAGTCCTTCTGAAACTGGAGCTGCCGTTCGAGGACTTTGAAGAAGAAGCCAGCAGTGGCAGAGCCTCCATATGGCGGCGAGGTGCCGGGATAACGGACTGAGAGGGAATAGCCCCACGGCTTCCATGAGCACAAGGGTGGGGCATGATATGCTCTCATATAACCCACATACACACACACACACACACACACACACACACACTCTTGAGCACCTCATAATAATCTGCGATTCACGACAAGACGAGTTCTATCTGTCCAACCATCCTTGTGTAATTTCAGTACCGTTAATAACCATGAATCATTCACACATCTTTCTTTTTCTCTCTTTTACCCCTGTATACAGCTACTGGCAACACTCAACAGGCAGTAGCAGCAGTATTAGCAGTAGCAGCAACAATAGTATTAGTAGTACCATTATTAGTAATATTATCATTAGCTGTAATAGTAGTAGCATTAGCAGTTTCAGTAGTAGTGGTGGCTATAGTTATAACAGTAGTAGTATTAATATTAGAAGTAGTAGTAGTAGCAGTATTAGTATTAGTAGTATTAGCAGTAGCCATAGTAGTAGTATCCGTATTCGTGGTAGTAGCAGTAGTAGTATTGGCAGCAGTATTAGTTGTAGTAGTAGCCGTGTCAGTAGATGTATCAGTATTGGTAGTAGCAGCAGTGCATTATCCAGATCGACTTACAAGGTTATTGGTATTATAGGTAGGCCAACACTGTGTTAGGAGTCTTGCCCAAGGACCCTTATTGGTGTAGCACAGACTGGCTGCCCAGACCGGGAATCGAACCCAGGTCTCTAGTAGTAATAGTAGTAGTAGTAGCAGTATTAGTATTAGTAGTATTAGCAGTAGCCATAGTAGTAGTATCCGTATTTGTAGTAGTAGCAGTAGTAGTATTAGCAGCAGTAATATTAGTAGTAGTATTAGTAGGAGCAGAAGTAGTAGCAGCAGAAGTATCAGTATTAGTAGTAGCAGTAGTGGTAGTATCAGTATCAGTAATTGTAGGCTGTAGTGGTTTATAGAGGTACACCGCAATCATCTGTAGACCTCAACACCCTGTTTCTATTAACATACCACCAACCACCGAATTAGCATAAAAAGCTGGTGGATAACCATCAACCACAATAAAACACACCTAACCACACATACAGACACTCCCATACACACACTCGACTCAGTTCTGACCCACAAATGCTCTTAACATCTAAACATTATTCATGTTGCTCCTGAAAATTAAAGCGGATCTGCAGACAATCAGACGATATGGAGAAGACAGGGAGAGATGATGATCTGTGCTGATGAATGAATTCGACTTACGTCGGGGTTCTCTCGGCCCGTCCACCGTAATCTTAATGGCTCTCTGATACGTGGCCACTTGAGGGGGGTTGGTGAATACGGTGATGGTGAGAGTAAAACTCTTCCCTGAGAGAGAGAGAGAGAGAGAGAGAGAGAGAGAGAGAGAGAGAGAGAGAGAGAGAGAGACAGACATTACAGAGG
>JAOVVF010000027.1:3491416-3504336 GCA_028565595.1 Duopalatinus emarginatus
GGAGATCATAATGTTTACTCATCTCTCTCCAGAGAAGATAATAACAAGGACACATGTGTAAAGGTATACAGACACCTTGCTCGTGCAATACAATTTAAATAAAAACATTAGGCCAAAATATTAAAGATTCAGAATTACATATCATGAGCCTACAAAGTGGAAAAGCTGTGGTGTACCAGTGTACTTCTTCTACTACTTATCACACTGTAGTACTCTTTCACCCAGTACTAACATCTTTCAGAGGTCTTCTCATAAAGAAACTGCATGTGAGAAACAGAAAAGTTCCTCCGAGGCTGTTAGCTCTCAAGCGAGAGTCGGGTGCGACTGATAAACTTCCTGTGTTAACTGACAGCGCTTGCAAGACACGCGAATGTGCATGCACCAAAGAGTCAGGAAACAAAAACAACACAGTAGATCTCTTCATCAAGAGCACACTGACAAGCTGTCCTCTTAAAACATGTCAGGGTAGATCATTCAAGGTCATCCCGAACCTGTAGCTGCACCCGGATTTCACCGACATTTACTAAAGTACGTTGACACAAACAGACAAACAAAACCCAGCAACGTTTCATCTTCAGCAGGATCGATCGCTTCAACATTTAAATGATTAAACAGAAGAGGTGAGAAATATGGAGGTATGAAAAACGTCAAAACGTAAAAACACAAAACCCAAAAGGGATTTATATTTTCTAAACATTTTATTAGTGATTCCTGGATGTCTCCTTGTCCCTGTAGGTCTGAGTTGTGTTATTTTAACACACACTGTATAATGTGTGCTGCATAGAGCTCTGTCTCGTTCATTAATCTCAGACGTGTTTGGGTAAAAATGGCACAAATCAAACTTTTGCATGATTTTATATTAAAATTTTTGATCAGTACGAATTATAAAGTTGTGTATATTTGCAGACGATAGCTCTTAACAAGTCTGTATTGGGAGTGAACAGCTATCGAGTCTGGAGTTCATCAAGTGGTTTATCACACCAGCTCTGATCCTTAACCTTCTCCTGATATCTACCAGCTAAACACACAAACAAACAAACAAACAAATGACTAGACAGAGACGAATAAATGAATAAAGAAACAAACAAACTAACACCTACAGACAGACAGACAGACAGACAGACAGACATACATACATACATCTCTTGGCCAAATTATTAAACCAAGAATAATTGCCATTAACTCTGTTAGATTGTTAATAGATGCGTTGAAATGTAATTGTAAACTTGTAACAATCCAAATCCAAATTAAAGAGTAATTGCCTTCAATCATAACCAGTTAAGCTGAGCCTCAGTGTCTTAATGCACTATAAGATTTGTTTTGTTTCTGCAAATATCACTTGCCCTAGAAAGCCCGAGTCCAAATGCATGCATTTACAGACCGCTGTGTTGTTGATGGTGTACTGAGGTTAACCAGTGAAGCACTCACTAACCCGCAGCCCTGTGGTTTTCAGATCCAGCCATGAGATTTCAGTACACTACACTGACACAGCAAATCGACAATCGTGAAATGTTGTTTTGCGTACACTTCTCCATCTTGCGTGTGTATCGCTTTGCATAGTGTGCACTCGAGAAAGACACGTTTCTTATTCAGTCATTCGGTTCCTCGAAACTTTTGAATACAAAACCGAAATCCCCAAAACTGCTGATGTGCTCTGAAAGCTTCTACATAAATGTAAACTCATTGACTCACCCCTGGTAAAGCAAGACTGGTACGACGAAATGGTCTCAAAGATGCTGTTTGAAGCCATGCTGAGAGGCTGCTTCTGGACTTCTGACTTGATCTGGTTCTTTATTTTGACCGTCTCTGATCGTTGCCCTGTGGAGATCAATGAGACACCCATAACGACGTTACCAAGTTCATGCTGAAAGCAGAAATGTAAAAAAAAAAAAAAAAAAAAGATTCTCCATTTCTCCATAATCTGAACAAAATCCCAAGCATACACACCCACACCCTCAGCCACATGATTATCCAATGCTTCTCCAGTTGTGGTGTCGGGGCAGTTGTGTCCTTGGGTGTTGTGCATGGTTGAGAGACAGTGCAGATAGTGATCGGTGGTCAGACTGCGGTCGACTGATGCTTACCCTTGTGCAAAACAGAAGGAGCAGAAATGTGTCGCTGTGGTTTCTTTCTTTCTTTTTTTTCTTTCTTGCAGTAATCCGGGTGATTCACACTGACTTCAGCACGTACTCACAGCAGCCTTCTTGCCTCGGTTTCTTCTGGTTCTCTCAGTCTATGTTTATTTCACTTTGCTCTGTGGCTCAGAGACCCATGACTGGTCACAGTTTTGGTTTGTGGTTTTAGTGGCCCACAGACAGCTTTACCCAACCAACAAGTTTAACTCTTCCTTTCCATTAAAAAAAAAGCAAAAAAAAAAACTAACCCTTTGTGCTCAAGCCCCATTGGACCACAGTGGTCACATGTTCTGCTGGGGAGCCAATTTCATTCTGACCTTTTTTTTTTAATCTGCTTTTCTTCTGTACAATCAGGTGTTGTGGTATAACCTGTTAGCTCTCCTATGGTGCATGTTCACCTGACCAGTATTTTTGCGCCATACGTTACAATGCAAAAAAGCTACACGTGTATAAAAACAATGGCAGTGTTTCAAACTTCCAGAATGTGTGTATGTATGTGAATGACACAGCAGATGAGAGGCACTGTGAAACCGGTCTACCTATGCAAATCCCTCTCCAGGAGCGCACACAATTAGCTCTCTGTCTGTACCAGCATTTGACAGCTTCAGCATGTCAGAATTTACATGTCTTTTTTTTTCACTTTTATCAACTTATTTTGCAAGTGAAGTTTACTCATTTACACACACAAAACATATTCACATGATCGTCTGTGCACAATTTTTACACCGCTGGCTGTTATCTGTATACCACTATGATGTAAGGGTGGTTATTATATCTCACAGGCAACTACTATATGTCTGAGTGGAGCACAGGAGCTCATCCTGTCTGTCAAAGGACAGATTAAGTCATTATGATCGTCTAATTCTGTTCAAAGAACACCATGTTCTGCAAGGCCCCTGGCAAAAGCCTCAACCCCCATTATATCACACTCAGACACCTGCGTCCACTCCCCAGTCTCTACGCCCCCACTTGTAACGTACCCTCGCACACCTCCACCTCCACCACGCCCCCAGCACATGCCAAACACACCCACACCTGTGCTCACTTTTCCACACATCAATTTGGGCATTGGGGTCAAGTATGGTGGGGCGGAGTGTGGCAGTTCGCAATAGCGTGTGCGGCCAGCTGCTGCACCTCCCTCTCAGGTTTCAGACTTGGACTCGGATACAGTCGGGACATGGAGGATCTCAGTGGCCAGCTGAGTCATATTTTGGGGAGTGCTAGGCATCGACTTAGTTTAATGACTCATCATATGTATAGAACACAGTGGAATTATTCTGGTGCAGTTTATCAGGAATATCACAAGTTGAGTAATTAGTGTATATCACATGCATGAAGATTTTATTATCTCTTTTAGAGAGTTTTCAGCATTTTACTGATCTGTCTGGGTTATCAAATCAACAAATACTGGCTACAATAGTACACCTCAGCAGATTCAAGTGTTTAATCAGATACAGGATGAGAAGTTGGTGACTCCAGTAATATAAGTGTGAGTTTGAGATTTAGCCTGATCTACCCCTGGCTTTCTCAGGCTGGGGTAGTTGTTGATGTCTAATGACAATTTACATCTAAACAATGGATCACAACTTCTTCTGGTCAAATGACTGGTGGTTCCCAGTCAGGAACCATAAAAAATGAACTAGGATAATCTCAGATATTAATGATGAACATTCCTTTTAAAGACAAACCACTACTGTTTATGTTTCCCATGAGTGTGGGAAAGAAAACTTGTGTCTATGATCAGCACTGCTTTCATTTTAACAAGTATAGTACAGGTGTGCCATAACATATCTTGCCGTAACTTGTCTTGCCCTGTGCATGTGTAACATACAGACACACAGATACCACCAAAAACAAAAATGGTGAGATACAAAAGATACATACTAATTCAAAAAAGACCATAAGGAATTGAAAAATGAGTGTTTATTACAGAAATATATTAGTATGTGAATGAGGTGTTAGAATTAGAAAATAAAAGCTATTAAAAAAGTAGAAAGAATAAACATATCTATAAGCAAAGTTTCATTTATCATAAGCGAATTTTATTTAAAAAAACTCTAATATTCGCCAATTTAAATATTTTTTTATGTCTTAGCATTTTTATAATAATAATGATAATAATAATAATATTTTTTATAATTATTATTTTTATTTTTATTTTTATTATTAGTTTTAACGTTTGAATGTTTAAAATATATTATATTTTACAAGACCCAGTTATAAGAGAGTGAGTGTGAATATGGATGTACTTTGAAACCGTTGTGAACTTTCAACCTCTGAAGACACAACACTGACACTGTGCATCTGCAGCTTCCTGGGAGATTCTTGGTGGTAAATTCTTACAGTGGAAGAAGGGGAATGAGGTCAGAGAAAAGAAATATTAAAACAACAAAAATTAAATAAAGTAAAACATTATTAATTTACCAGGTTTTCATTCACATGATATTTAAAATGTTATTGTAAAATCATTGTGTTGTTACAGCATACAAACCAGAAATGGAAGACGGGAAAAAAGAGAACATGTCTGTCTGGAGGGGTCGTGTTTGATCTCTAGGATACACAGCTGTATAAGTCCTGCTGTGTTCCCACAACAGCGTGCTGTGTTCCTGGAGTCGTGTTTACTCTTCTGTAAAACAGCAGGGACCTTAGTAGGGAGCTAATGGAGAATGATTCACACACATCAGACATGAACATTATACTGTATCCTATCAGCTCTTTTTCTATTAATTACAAAATCACACAAAACAAAAAAGGTTTTGTTTTTTAGAGACATTATTGTGAACCTCCCCAATATGGCAGAATATGTGTGTTAAAATGCAAATGACGTGTAAAGTAAAAATAAAAATTATCAAATAAGTACAAAGAGCATATAGTTAGTTGTTAGTAAATAGTATATTAGGATTTAAATATTTTTTATAGACTTTATAGACTGCCATACTTGGTCGCCCCCTAAGGCCAAGGACCAGCTTGCGGAAATATTGTGTAGGCAACGAACAGCATATTTTCTGCAGAACGGTCCACAATTCCGGTGTATTTCTAGATGTAGGATTTCTGTGTTCCACAGCGTGTTGCATGCCATCCCAGATGTGTTAAATAACATTGAGATCTGGTATGAATGGCAAAACCTCAAACTCATGTGAGTGTTCCTCTAACTATAAATTGGCGTCTCTAGACTTATGTGGTGGTGCATTGACCTGTTAAAGGAGGCCAAACCCATCAGAATGAGTGGAGGACATGAACGGGTGTAACATGTGTGTAGATGTACCAGGGGTCCCGTGGAATGTCAGCTTAACAAACCCCATAAAATTATGGAGTCACCACCAGCCATGTGTTTTGGATAGGCTCATCTATACCCATTTTTCTGGCACTTCAGTGTATGTTAATGTAACAGTAAGGAAAACAAGATTCTCTAATAACTACCAGAAACTTTTATTACTTTATTATTGTTCTATTGGCTTTTATGTTTATCTGTTGGCATGTTTTTGGGAAGTGGGACAAAACCTGGAGGAACCCTACATGAACGTGGGGAGAACTTAGGCATTGTGACCCGGACTCAGAATTGAACCAGGGAGTCTGTAAAGCGTGAACACTGACTACCAGACCGCACTGAGATTTTATCCTCACCTTGGATCAGAATGCAGCGATGATCAGAGCTTTATCAAGCTTCAGCTTAAAATATGGTGTTTTAATGTAAGGAGGAATCAGAGGAATTGGAGAAAAGGAGGCTGAGAAAGAAAGAGAAACAGGAGGGAGGCATGTTGGAAAAGGAAAGGGAGTAGGAGAGGGGAGAGAATGAGAAGACTTTATAAGAGAGGGAGTGAGAGTGAGCCAGAGAGCACCTGCTGAGATTCTCATCTGTGTGGGAGGATGAGTCAGGACATTGGCAGCGTGTGTGCATCTTGAAACAGACAGAACAGCAAACTGTGAGAATTCCCCTTCTTGACGCTGTTCCTGTCAATCCACAATCCCGAGTCCACACCATTAAAGTCTCTTCATGACAAGAGCAGCATTGTGGCTAAATTAGACAAGTTAGTGAAATCAGACATATTTGAATTTAATGGTTTAAAAGTTTCCTAATGCTTAAAAAAAAGTACATATACAGAGAATATATGGGGTAAAACACACTCTTCGATTGATGTTTTCAATTTTAATTCACATGTATAGGGTAACAGGAATAAATATGGAATTTCCCCCAAGCTTCTAGCAGGATCATTAAATGGTTTGTTGTTTTCTTTGACTCACTCACTACCTCTTATACAGTCATCAAAAATAGCTTTCAAGTATTTATGTTTTGTCCTTGGGGGATTTTGTATAGACATGCGCTGATAAAAGCTGATAAAGACGATCTAAAAGTGGGTCAGAGTGCTTACGTCTGGCAAAACACTGTTACTACATTCACAAGTACTTAATACTAGTCTCGCTTGATGACTTTTATCAGGAGGTACAAATTAAAGTACATAAAAATTGGACTCAGAGAGAGAGAGAGAGAGTAATGGGAAAGTGAAGGAAAAAATGAGACATAAGTAGTCAGAAGTGTAAAGCTGCCCAGTCTGTGTCTCTGCAGGGAGTTCATCGACTTACTGGCAGGCTGTATGTGACTTCAAACAGTGATGATGCCTGAGTATTTAAACCAGTCGGGAATTTCAGCTGATTTAATCATCATTGCTCTTGTTTCTATTTAATCTTAATCAGTTTTATTTATTTGACCCATATGACTTATAGAAATGTTGAAGGCCAGATTTGCCCTGCTGAGTAAATAATATCTGCTAACAGCTGCCAGTGAAGCTGAAGAATTATGGTGAGAAAATAAACAGATCTGTATAGTGTCTGTGTGTATCCTGAATAATTTGTTTTCCTTCTATGAACAAAAAGAATTTAAAAAATATTTGTTAACTGTGGCTATGGTCATGCCACAATTGAGAGTAATACGATGATCTGATCGGACGTGTGAGTAAATAAGCCCGTATTAGACAAAAAAAATAATAAAAAATAAAAAATGGAAAATTGTTGGGGAAAAATGGAAAGCTTGAGGTCTGTGTTGAATATTTAAGTGCTGGCATAATCAAAGTGTAAAGCACAGACAGTAAAATTAATAACTGTCAGTTGCTCTGCCTCTAGCTTGCCACACAGTGAAATGTGAGACCAGGTGAAGCAACAGGAGGAGAAATAAGAGAACGCCTCTCCCTTGTGCTCTCAACAAAGGCAACTGGCTTTGCTTTGATTCTCAAACGTCCACCATTAACGCAAAGAAGCCGAAGCGCCTGAGTCACTGAGAGCCCCAGGGGAGAACAACATATGAGTGACCCACAGTGATTACACACACAGTCTAAAACCCTTTGTCACCCACACACTGACATTATTTAGATAGGGGTCTTTGTACCACATGCTAGTTAGAAAACAGATGCATGTTTTATGCCACCGACGCACCGTACGCCAGGCAGTAAACCACACTTCCTGGATGAACTGGATATCCGCTAATTTGATTGAAATGCTCAGTTCCAGGGCCTTCTACTCACTCTGGCTGTCAAACCTCCCTTTGTGAATATTCAGAGGGTGTTGAAGACGAGTAATCCTGCTCTTATGCAAGGAGTGAATATGCTGATATTGAAAGAATGGAGGTCATGTGAAGATATCAGTGCAAGGCTCTAAACAGAATGGGAGATCCAGACATGACCTCAGGAGCTCTGGATATGATCATGTCAATTTTAAAAAGTATGTCTTAAACCTAGCTTAAGCAGCCGATCTCCCTGACAGTACACTGGAGTAGGTAAGGAAACATTAGGCTTTGGTTTCTCTACTAGAGACCAGTGAGTTGTAGCCCAACAGTCCAGAAATGTCTTTTTCCTGTCACGGAGAAATCTGATTCTCGCCAGAAAAAATAAAACCAAGCCACAGTAAGAAAAGCACACCCTTTAATTTTTATTAAAGTGAGATTAACACTGATATAAGAAGCAGTTCCGTAACCACAGTTAACAAACCCTAACAAATATGCAGAGCCACCCTAAGTGCATTCTTTGTATAGCCTGTAACTAACACTGACTGATGATGTCAGTGATGAATAATTGTCCAGCCACCCTGTTGCTTCAGCAAACAGAAATTGGTGATGAGACAGCAGTTAAAGGTCTAGAATTCAGGGAAGAGTGAGACAGCCTTTGTCTACTCCAGCATGTAAAATGTGTCTGCCAGTGAGGATAAGGATATTCATGGGGGTGTTTATTACTCTCTCTCTCTCTCTCTCTCTCTCTCTCTCTCTCTGTGTGTGTGTGTGTGTGTGTGTGTGTGTGAGAGAGAGAGAGAGAGAGCGACCCATGATGAGCCGTGTTCCTGAGTAAGAGAAACCATCACACAGATGCGAATGTTCTCACACACACTTCTCATCATCATTCCAGTAAATGTATATAATGACCCTCCTCCACCTACGAGTAGAAACACATGTAAGTCATTGCAAACCTGAGAGTAAGAAAGAAAGCAAAGAAAGAAAGACGTGCATTTTTTCTTCTTATGAAGCAGAAGAGCTTATTCCATCACATATTGTAGAGCAACACTGTGGGCATCTGCCCAAATAAAATTCTAGATACAACTGAAATTTGATACTTGTTTCGAATTCCTCGGCTCAACATGGCTTAAATCACAGACATCACAACTGCCGTGTGGAGACTGACATCTTTATAAGACGCCTGCTTTTCTTGGCCATTCTAAGAGAATAGTTTTCTTTCAGATATTCATGTTCATAGTCATTAACCTACAGTACAGACAGTATTTACAGCATATCTATTCAGTTTAGATTAAACCGGAAGATTTATGCTGTAAAGAGTTTATTCAAAGTCTTATTATGCTTAACTTTATATTCTTCATCAAGTGACTAAGCCTCTTTATCTTCCTTCTCCTTTTTTTATCTTGTGTAAGTCTACTGTCTGAAGAAGCATGACATTTCACAGAGCTTTTTGTTACCAGTGCATTTCCTCTTTATTAGTGTTGTACCATATATTTATTTATTTTGTACCAACAACTTTATTAGTGCTGAACCATTTTAATACACACTTACAGACCACTTTAGAATAAATGCATGAATAAGTAGTGACAGGTTTTTCTTTTAATGACCAGTGAGTGTACAGGGATTATGTGGGACAAAACACCATTGTAAACATTTTTAATAGCTTGTGTTTCTTGTATAAAGGTGTGAAGTGAATGAGCCTCTCATTAACCACTGCACTTCTGCATACGGAGGAATTTGACTCGCATTTGCATTTAACACATCCGTGCAGTAAAACACACACTAGGGGCAGCCAGCACACTTGCCCAGATCGGTGGGCAGCCCGAGCCACAGCGTCCAGGAGGCAGTTAGGGGTTAGGTGCCTTGCTTAAGGGCACTTCAGTCATGTCTTATTGGTACAGGGGATAGAACTTGGGGCCTACAGCTATCCCACTGATAGCCACTGATATGCCACCATTATATAAACAACATAGCCAGATGAGACGACTGATCATCTCATCTGTATGTGAACAGTTTCCACAAAGTTTCAAGTCCACAACTTGTATAGCATGTCTTTGTCTGTTGTAGCGATACAGTTTCCTGCACCTGTTCCTGTGCACAAACTGAACTCCATTAAGACATGTTGTAAGGTCCTGACTTCAACAACACTGAACACCACTGGGATAAACCGGAACACTACACCTCAGACTTCTTTGTCCAGCATCAGGACCTGACCACACTAATGTGCTTGTGGCAAAACCCCTGAGGTCACACTGCAGAATCTAGTGAAAAGCCTTTTTTTTTTTTTTTTTTTTACAGAGCACAGCTATCTGATTGCCGTCATTAACTGTGTCCATATGGCATCATTTCATGTAATCTGTTCATTAGCATGATAATGTATACTAGACTTAGGTCACATAGCTTTCACTTCTTGGTGAAGAATAAATCTGTATCAAATCTGCAGCAAATCTATATATTGTAGAGGGGCAGCATGTACATAACACAAATGATCCGAATGCAAGAATATTGCTAGTACTCAGGTAGGCTTAATTAATGCAGCATTATGATAAAAGAAGCGAGCTGAAGATAGTTAACTTTCTACCACGCTTCAGTAGTCTCGGTGCAACCTAGTTCTGGCTGCAGCATTTTAGACTCATTGATGTTTCTTGATGTATTCAGCAGGGATGCCATCTAGAAGTGCATTAGAGTAATCTAATTTAGAGGATATAAATGCATGAGGTGACTTCTATACATCATGTATGAACAACATATTCCTTATTTTGCCAATATTTCAAAGATAAAAGAAAGATGTTCTTAAAAATAATAACAATATAAAGAGTTTTAGATGTTTAATCAAAGAATTTTAGTTATAAATAATAAATGAATAAAAGGTTTTTAATCTTTGTACACTTAGCCTGTTTGCACAGATGTAAGTTCATTACGTCTTCATTCATTATTTGTGACCTGAAAACATTGAAGTTTAAATTGCATACCTATGGTATGAATTAATGACATTTTAATCATTGTATTTTTCCATTTGTGGCTATCATACCAGAGCTGTATTGAGAAACAGAAGTACAGAATTGATGTACACATCACTAAATGTTTTTTATTATCTACTTTGCCTGCATTGATCAAATAGTGCAGACTCTTTGTTGGTACCTTGAATAATGAAGGTTACAGCAGGAGGCAGATCTTTCTCCTACTAAACCCCACAGTTATGGAACAGCCTTCCAGTTGATGTTTGGGACTCAGACACACTGTTTAAGTATAGTCGGAAAATATGCTTGTCTAGTCAAGTCTTTTATTAATAGTGTTCTCTCTCTCTCTCTCTCTCTCTCTCTCTCCTTGTGGTGTTCCGCAAGGTTCTAATTTAGGCCCACTGCCATTTTTTTATATATTCAGTAGGAGTATGAACAAGCTCTAGGTACTCCAGAACCATTAAAAAATATCAACATATCACCCATATCTTTTCTGTACAGCATTTGATTGGTGCAGGATCTTTGTTGGTAGATTTTGTTGCATATAGTTATAGAGGAGAAATTATTTATAATTGCACTGTACATGTATACTATCTGTACATACTATTGGTTTCTTCGTGGTTTTATTTTTTGCATACCTGTGTCTCAGCTTTCTGGGAATAACATAACCTAGGTTACACCCTTAACAATAATTTTTGGTTAGCAAATAAATTAAAAAAGCTTCCCTTTCCAAAATAGTGCCGCAGTACTGGCTCTAAAGTTGCACAATGTTAATCCACAATGATGGCGCAAGCCTCACCAGCCTAGTGTAACTAATCCAGCTAATTAAAATGATGAGTAATAGGTTGGGTAATGCTTTATTTAGATCATCTGCTTTAATCATTGCACAAACCGCCAACAAACTAACATTAACCAGTCAATAAATTGATACGTTAGTAATATTTAACACACTAGCTGCCATTAGCTCATAGACCAATAAGCATTTGTGAATGCATGGTGCACAAGTATATCCTGTTGCCATTATTCTATGTTATAATGTTAACTTGGTAGGGTATGTGCATATATTTTTATTTTCTATTGTCACCAAGCTGCTTTCACAGTAGTTACAAACCATTGTGTCTATGCTGACAGTGAAGTGGTAGAACAAGAGGTACGATAAGCAAAATATGTTAGTGGAGCGGGTTTAAAATTGGATTAACCTTGCTTTCTGCCTGGTTATTTCAGAATGCAATTAATGACCATTGCTGGCCATTCGTTTTCAGTAACCTCTTTATCCTAATCATGGTCAAGGTGAATCTGGAGCTAATCTTTGGTAACACCAGGCACAAGGCAGGAGACACCAGTGCATTAAAGAAAGTGCTGGTTGATTTCTCAACTGCAGTTTCGATGGTTTGTGAACGAATGCTGTAAATGTCACCCACCTTTAACCTACACAGGCTACTTCATCCAACTATGAATTAGACACTACTGCCTGAATTATTTTATTCCCAGCAAATAAGAAGTGGGTACTAAATGCTAATTTGCTTCCATCATAAAGACAAGCAATTAGCCAATACAGACATTATGTTATAAAGTACTAACACATGAAAGTTTGGTTACAAATTAATAAAACACAAAAATATATATTTGTTGTCAGGCATATCATTCATCCAAATATAACCATCACAAATATAACCATGATATAGATGTTGTTTTATTGTATAGCATGAAAAATTTTCTACTGTGTGTAGCCAGCAGTTCATAGTTTTCGCAAAAAAAAAAAGAAAAAACAATCCAAGCAGAACAACTATACATAACAATCCTTTTTACCATTCCATGGTACTTCCATGGCAAATTATTGCCTGTGCTACAGTTTGCACAATTACCAACATGTCTGTCACACCACTGAGTGCAAATACAGTTTTTCTCAGTCTGTTTGGTGCATTTCTCAAATCATCTTTAATATTTGCACAACAGTTTGTCTCAGAACAGCTTGTACAAACAGCACCACATCATAAATGTCCAGCAAAGCCTGTCACTTGCTCAGAATTCTCCTGTCACATCCCGAAGGTCAGTATTTATGTCAATGAAGATGTCAGGGTCATCAGTATGCCAAGTTCTTGTGTCATTGATTATGAACACAACAGTCAAAATATTCAGTCATGTTGTCAGTGTATCAGTAGTGTGTAAGTGTGTAAGTGTGCACTTCTTGTGTGAAACATCAGTTTCAACAGTACAGACGAACATTACTCTATGCCCGGATGGACTGTTTATCGTTGCTGGAGATTTCAACCATGTGAATCTCAAGTCAGTTCTCCCTAAATTCCACCAACATGTGAACTTTGCTACGAG
>JAOVVF010000027.1:3563549-3574506 GCA_028565595.1 Duopalatinus emarginatus
CTTTATGGAAATATTTTAAAATAAAAATCACTAGTATTGTTAAAATAGTTCTAGGAACCTTTTTTGGTTACAAGAACATTTCTTGAAGTTTTGCTTGGTTTTTCTATGGTTTGCCATTTCTGACATAAGTATAAGGTTTTTAATTGCATGTTTTAAATTATAGAGCGTTATCTAACATTTGTAATATGTTTACCTTTGGAGAGCGTTCCATGGTCGCATTCCCTTGAACCAGTAGATTTTTTAAAAATATAGTAAAATAAAAATAAACACATGTTAAAACACCACTAAGATAACAAGTACGTATATGCTTAATCATCTATTTTAACCCAAAGGTGACAACAAACCAACAGCTCCTTGGACGAGTGGCCCAGACAGCCACGATATGACTATGTATTTTGATGGAGAAGAAATGACAATGCCTGTAAAACCTTCAGGTAGCTTGGAGAAAGTCACACCAAGTCCACGTTATTTAGACAAAATATTGGCAGCAACTAACAATCAAGGCCAAACACTAAAGGTCTCTCCAGTTCCAGCTGATTCTAATGGACTAGAAATCTTAGAAGCACCGACCAACAGTTTGGATAATCAGCTTAATCTAGGCTTTCTAATGGATGACCCTGAAATAGAGAAACATACTCCAGTGGAAACAAGCAGTGTTCACAAGCCACTGAAGCTAATACCAGTGCCTGTGAATTCAAATAAACAAACTAAGACTTTGTTAGCGACCAACAGTGCCAGGATAAATTCACCAGACAGACGAGAGAAGATTCTGCAAATGCTGAGTGCTCTTGAGGAGCTTCAGAGGTCCCTGAACAGCACACTGAAGAGCCGTCTCACCATCATAACAAGAGGTAGGAGAAACGACAAGCTTTTACTTTGGTTTCTGTCTGCAATCTGTTGCTATTGTGAATCATATTTACCTATCCTTAGATGATCGTTATAATACTAAGAATAATATTTGGATAATAAATTGGTGTAATACCCACATGTGTATCTGTGTACACACACATGCAGTCTCCCTTAAAGCTTTACTAAAACCTAATATAGGATAAATAATTCAATCTTGTTTAAGTATGACACATTCACACTTTCTGGTGATATTAACAGTGTAAAGGCCATACACTTGAGGGTAGCACTTCAATGACATAGAACAGTACAGTATAGTGTTCTTGATGTCTTTAAGTGCACTGGATTCTGCCTTATATTCCTCACTCATAAATCTCACACCCATAACCTTTCCTATTAGCTTCTTATACTGTCACTGAACAACATGCTTTAAGAAGAGTAAACCAGGATGTTAACTGGATGTATAAAACAGTATGGTTCTGTGTTTTGATATGTTTCAAGGGAATAGCAACAGTCGCAGTTCAGGAAAAAAGACTAAAGTGGTAAGTCCAGAACTGTTCACTATACAAATACATGGGTGCATTCATTTTTAAATAAACAGTTCCATATTGAAATTTTCTCAGTTTTACTAATTAGTGATTTTGGCCTATTTTGCCATGATTCAGATCACAGATGGAAACATGAAATCAACTACAGCATCATCTGTGGTCAGTAAAGGTGCTTCAACAAAGGTTAGCACTGACCAAATGGATCCCAAGCTTCTGAATGGAAAGGCATTTAAAAAGTCTTTGCCATTAACTCCCAAGAAAACTAACAAGAGAGGTGAGCTGAAACGTCAAAACGAGACCAATTTTACTGTTTGTCTCACAGATGTAGTTCATTTTCTGCTAAAGTAATAATACACTATACAAATGTACCAAAAGTCTGCATTTATTAACAAATGTTTTGTTTGTTTTTTAACAGTTTGCTTCTGGAAATACTGCTCTCAGAATTAAGCATTTCTCACACTTCATTATTACATTCTAATATGACCCCATGATCATCAGCAAGCAAATCTTGTGCCACTTCTAATTGATACTTCAATAACATGACTTACCCCAGTGACCTCGAATGACGTGTGTAGCCTCACTGCACGAAAGCCTTTTAACCCCCTTCTACAAGTGAATGCTGTACGACATCAATAAAACTTTACAAGCATGAACAAATGATAATAATAAACAGAACTTTATTTTTGTACCTCCAGTTCTTGGTGATGATTGTAAATATTAAAGGAATTTGAAAAGGCAAAAATTGTAAAAGCTGAAGTACAGCTGTAGTTCACTCTTTAGTGGAACTGCTTTTCTTCCCCTTTAGCCAGTTCACATTATCTGAATGTTTGCTCAAGCTCCAAATTCTCTAGGTGAGGGTCTCTCTGGTGACAAAGTATATTTAGTAACCAATAAACCCGAGCTGTTGATATTATGGCTTTAAACATTATTTGATTGTTCTGAGAGCTGCTAGCAGTGTAACCTCGACAACCAATTAACAACTCTGTGTAAGTCAGTAGGAGACAAGTGGAAGAGTGATGAGAGACTCTGGACCCAACACATCTCCAAGCCTTTCTTTTCTTTGTCCTTTCCCCCAATTTTACAATCTTCAGAAACTAGTGACTGTACCATGAAATAAATCACAAGCTAAGCTGTATACTCTCATGTTAGGAGAGCAGCTTAAATTTCACAAGAGAATGTTTCAATTTCAGAGCACCATGACACACGGAAGTGGATAAAATAAATCTGACCAAATTTTATTCAGTTCCACTTATTTATATAGCACTTTTAACAATGGACATTGTTCTAAACTGTGATGTGTTGGTGGTGTAAAAACCCTCACCGAGGCAGAGATTGGACACAACTTCAGGTATTTTAATAACAGTTCCAACACAGATAAACAAATCCGAATCATAATCCAAACTCGTAGTCAAAACAGTCCATAAGTCAGACTACATGAACATGAACAGGAATCAAAAACCACAAAGTATTACACATGAAACAAGGTCAGTAATGTAGCATGAGACAGCAAAATACTTCACATAAAACAAAACACGCTACATGAACTTCTGAAGCTAAGCCCTAGTAAACATTTCTCCCTACAGGCACAATAGTGTCACTGCAGCAGGATGCACACCAATTAAGGTGAAACGAAAACAAGTAGCTGCAAAATAATGATCTTATTTCAGCCTCTTAGTAGCAGTATGCTTAATGTTAGGTGTTCAACCACCTAAAAAGAATGTGTTTGAAGAATGCAGTCATCTCACAAAAGCTGTTATTACCAACTAAAGAATTAGATCAGCTGAAACAATATGATAAAAGCAGTAAATAATGAATGAAAAGGTGACTAAGACAATCACATTCTATTATATGGTGCTGTTAAAATCAGTAGACAATGTGGAAATTAAGACACTGATGCAGAGTAGGGTCTTATTCACTCATTCTCTAAGCCACATATCACAACACTGAGGGTGTGCTGGAGTCTGTCTGAGCACCCACTGGGAACAAGGCAGATAAAAACCTGGTCAGGTCACCAGTCCATCACAGGACAGACAATCAGACAGACACATTCACACCCATTTATAACTAGGGGCAATTTAGTATCTCCAATTTACAGTGATGTAGTGGGCAGTGATTCCACCTTACAGCAAAATGGGCCTGGGCTTGATGCCCTGGCCTTCCTGTTTGGAGTTTACATGTTCTCCAGATGTCTGGGTTGGTTTGCCTGAGTCAGGCAAACTGGACATACTGAATTGCATGTAGGTGATAGTGTGAATGTCTTCAAGAATGAATATCTGGCAATAATGACTGGCAACCTGTCCAGGGTTTTAGCCTGCCTTCTGCCCAGTGACTAGTAAGATAGATGTGTTTGATCTGGCCAGACCAGACAGTGGAAATGTAAAGAAGGTGGCAGATTTTTCAGGGATAAACATCCATAAACATCCAGCTTTTACAGAAATTGCAAGCATTTTTTTTGGTAGATTTTAGTAGATGAAATCAAGATATTTAAAGATTACTGTTCAGGGGTGATTAGTCCTGATAAGCAAGATAACATTCCTGGACTGGACCTCTAACCTAATATGGCTGGAAATACAGTTCCATATTTTTTTTACATCCAACAGTTTGATATTACAATATAAGACTGAATGGGGAGCACTTTATAAGTCACCATTATCTAAAAGGAGTGGTGACCTGCAGTAAAGAATTCTGCATGGAGCTATAACTGTTAATGGCTTTATATCAGTCTTAAACCCAGAGATTGGTCCAGAATGTCCCTTTTGTTGTCATAGAGATGTGTAAGACTTTGTGTAAGACTTTTTATAAGACATTATGTAATCATTCTTTGTTTTTGAGAAGGTTTTTGAGAGGTTTAAAATATATTTAACACAGACAGAACAAATGTACTGAAGTTTGTTTCAGGACAAATCAAAACAGCCGTTCATGTCAGTAGAGAAAAAATAAGACCGACCATCAACCAAGTGATGAATGTGCTTACTACATTTTCTGCTTTGATTAAATATATAAAAATATGCTAATTATGTTTTAATTTTCACAAACTCAGGCAGGATCTTGAGTCTTTATGTACAGTATTTGTATAAAAGAGTCGTTTAAAAAATCCTAATCTCCTTCTCCTTGTCTTTCTTCTTTTAGACTTTCTTACTCTTTAACACTGTCAATCTCTGACTCACACTTTTGTTCCTCTCACTCTCTTTCTCATTCCTTCCTCTCTCTCTCATTCACTCAGTCAAGACTTTATTGTCTTTCTCACTCACTCTCTCTCACACCCCCTCTCTCCTCTCTCACGTTTTCTCTCTCTCTCTCTTCTCCATCTCTCTGTAGCCTAAACACACCTCTGTCTATTTTCAGCAGGTATTAAACTTATATGATCTTTTTCACAACATCCAAATAGGCAAACTCGATCTCTCGTTCTGCAGGACAAGTGCTGGTGAATTCTTCTCTCTGGTAGGCTGAGTTCAGGTACCGCCAGATCCCTTTCATGTCAGCTGGAATCTCAAAACTTCTATACTTCTTTGCAACAACCTGAGCCAAAATATAATAATGCAATCACTGTACAATGTAATGCTTTCACAAAAACACCTTATAGAAGGTGCTCAGTAGTTTGGGGAAAGTTTACAGTCAACAGGACCTAAATGTTCAAGGTTGATTCAGGCTCCTATCGAAATTGATTGGCATTTGCGTATGTATTGTAGTCACAGCAAATAAGACACAATACCTTGATGATGTGTAGTTTAGGAAGCAGGTTGCAGTCAGCAAGAGTTAGGTCTGGTCCATCCAGAAAATTGCGTGTTGATGGTCCTGTGTCATCAGGGTTGTTGGGTTCGACCTCATCTGGCAGTGGAGACTGCAAGTAGTCATCCAATTTCTTCAGGGACTTCAGTAGAGCTTTCTCCAAGCCTAAAGAATGTAAACAACAACAACAACAATATTAATAATGATAATAATAATAATAATAATAATAATAATAATAATAATGAGGATGATAATGATGAATTACCATCGTTTGCATATTTGTGAGAGTTCTTGATATAAGCAGAAAATTTGGCAAATACGTCGATTCCTGCAACATTTGACTCTGGGTGTTTAACAGCCAACTTTGGATACCTTTAGAAACATTGACATTTAGTGATTGGCAAACAGTCAACAGGAACAAGCAAGAACTGCACAATAAAATTTTTTTAAAGGATCGAGCCCTGTACCGTGGTGGTGTGAGCCTTTCCTCAAGAAATTCCTCAATCTTGTTAACATCCACCAACACCTCACCATTAAAGGTCATGAATGGTGGGTTTGTTCCTGGTGCAAGGTTTTGTAAATCAGCTGGCTTCCTATACAATACAATATTCTACAGTTAGAATAACATGACACAGCTCTTATAATGGTATTTCAACACTCAACACGAATTCTGCCTGTTTTCTCAAAATACACTATTCAATGGAACCAAATAAAAATAATTTAAGATGAGTTTCTACTTCTTCAGGTCCACAGTTGTGACTTTAAAGATGACTCCCTTTAGCCAAAGGATCATGAAGAGTCTCTGAGAAAACGGACAGTTGCCAATGCTTTCCCCATCCATTCCTGCCTGAAAAGCAATACGATATAAATCCTTAATTAGGTAGAGATGAGCTATGATAACACACATCTGTGCAAATACGAATTAAATTGTTAGTAGACAAACAATGGCTTAGGGACGGGGTGATAATGATGCCTATGTACAGCTTAATAAGTCAGTCTGTCAAGGTCGTAGTTTGTCTGGAGCACACCTGGAATCATTGGGTGCATGGTAGGAATACACCCTGGAGAGGGCAGTAATCCACCACAGGGCATCACACACACACACGCACACACGTTCACTCACTCACACCAAAGGGGCAATTTACCACAGCCAATTTGCCTACCTTGTGGACACAGGAAGAATGGGATGAACAAACTGCTCAAAGACAGACCCCAGTGTGAGGATTTCAAGACATACTACACATACACTATATGGCTTAAAAACATTTTGGACATCTGACACCACACTGGTTACAACAATGTTGAGAAGGTTGTGGTTGTAGTGATTTGTACTATTTCAGCCAATTAATGATACAATGTTTTTGGGTAAGAGGTCTGAGGTGCAGTTGTTGTTCCAGTTCATCTCAAAGGTATTCAGTAGGCTTAAGTGAAGGTGAACCATTCATTGACCACTGTGCTTGCACACAGAGAAATGTGACCCATCCATGCAGTGAAAGACACAAACACACTAGTGAACACATGTGCCCGGAGCAGTAAGCAACCCTATCCAACAGGGAGCAGTTAGGGGTTGTGTGCCTTGGTCAAGGTCACTTCAGTCGTGTCTTCTCAGTTGATTAGAACCGTGAACTTCTGGTCACAAGGCTGGTTCCTTAACCACAAGCCCATGCCAGCCTCGGTCAGGGCTGATGTAAGGATTCCCACACC
This sequence comes from Duopalatinus emarginatus, assembly GCA_028565595.1. NCBI lineage: Eukaryota > Metazoa > Chordata > Actinopteri > Siluriformes > Pimelodidae > Duopalatinus > Duopalatinus emarginatus. The sequence continues at coordinate 3,570,377 of JAOVVF010000027.1, forward strand.
AAAATTGTCAAACCATGTCTTCATGGACCTCACACTGTGCACAGGTGCACTGTCATGATGGAACCAGTCTGGGTCTTTTAGTTCCAGTGAAAGATAATTGTCTGTACAGTATAAAAAGACATCCTGTTTTGCTTTTCAGTTTTGTAGCATTGACAGAACTACACATGACTGTGATGTTAAGTGACCACACATGTTTGCCCATATACTCAGAAGCCTGTCAGATCTACTTCAAAAAATTGTTTAAAAAAAGAAAAAAGCATAATCAATACCAATATGTGTCTAATTGTGGTTTAAGACATCCAGAAAAATGTAGACGTCAATAGTATAGACTTTTATTTGTAGTAAATGAATTAAAATATATGGTATTCATTTATATTTTATGAATTATAAGACAGTTTGTTTTAATCATTTCTTACCTTTACAAACAACTCAATACTGGGGAATCCAAACTTATTAGCTGCCACATCAAACCAAGCCATTCTAGATAGTCAGAATGATTCAGAAAAGTATTCACATGAAGCAGATCTCTACTCACTTCTGAACTTTACACCGAAGATCTGAAAATTTCTGAATATCTTTACTAGTTCAATTTAGACCTTAATCTCAAAATATACATTATAATGTTTGTTATGTAGAAGTGTATTGAAATGCCTTCCTGTCCTGAAACGCTGATGTTCGGAGTCCAGGCTGGACTAAGATATGCCAGTATGAGCTGCGATCCTTCATAAAACACTTGGTCTTTGTTGTAGAACACAGTGTCAATAAATGGTCTGTTTGTGAGCCAGTGTTATGAATTTTTTCCAGTTTCTTTGTGTAGCTCTTTGTTCTGAAATGCTCAGGCATACAAAATCAAGTCAATAAACAAGCGTCAGACATGCATTTTCTAAAATGTTCCTTAGTTTGTTTTTTTATGTAAGGGACATGAAATATATCCACTGTATCTGCACAAGCCATTCAGGTGCACACCAAAAAGTTCAGATATGATTTTGGTCATATTCAAGCATGTACTATGTGCAGATATTTTTCTTCTGATAATGCTGTAAAACACTTGTGAAACTCCTTTGGAGCAGTTGTACCATGACTCTATTATAATGGTATTACTCAGATTCTCGTTGTGAAAGCTGTACAAATTCAGACACACACACAGTGTTTAGTTTTGGCTGTAATATGAATACAGGTGTTTTCAGGGGGGGTTATAATGTAACTGTACATCTCACAGACCTTGTGTACTGTTTGATAAGTGATTGTGTTTTTTTTCCCTACACACAATGGACCTTCCACTTGAATCTACACACATTTTTTTGAAAAAGCAGTAGCTCCAGTGATTACTTGGCAAAACAAAAATCACATAAACGTATCTGATGAAGCAAACCACAACAATACGGCTGCAGTTTCTAATTTACTAACGCCAAAACATGACCGCAGATTTCGCCTGACTTGCAATTGCTCAACTATCTTTCTACAAATCTAAATCTACACAATCAACACAATATAAAAGCTTCAGGGACAAGGTTGATCAGACCGAGTGCTACTGTACAGTATTGTACTGTAATATAATATTACAGTATTTTTGATATTTGGTGTTTGAGTATGCATCTCCATCACAGTACAATATGTTTATTGTGTGTGTTCTGATGATTTTACTGTACTTGTAGTCAGTCATGGTGGATTGTAGCAGGTGTTGATTTTGTAAATGTAAACCTGTGTCTGAAGGTAACACTGCTTTCCAGTCAGTCTGCTTCAGTATTTCCCTGTCGGAGCCTCTGTCTGTCCTTGACCTTTTCAGTTGGGCTGTTTTTGGACTTGTTTACCCAATTGTTAAACACCCACATTGTGTCCACCCCTGTCTTGAGTGTCTGTTGAATAATGAGCATGCCTGGACCGCAAGGTCCTGCATCTGGTAGTGAGAACGGCCGAGAAAATCATCAGGCTGTCTCTCCCCACCATCACAGACATTTACACCACACACTGCATCTGCAAATCAACCAACATTGTGGATGACCACACACACACCTCACACACACTCTTCACCCTCCTACCGTCCAGAAAAAGGTACCAAAGCATCCAGACTGTGCAACAGTTTCTTTCCGCAAGCTATCAGACTCCTGAACAACCAGAGTCTGGTCTGATAAACTGCACACATCTCAGTGACACACACACAATCTTAACGATACAAAACAATACAATATGTATACACAAAGGAAAGAGTACAATGCTCTCATTTCTACCAAAAATGGACAATACTGCTGCTATAACACATTGTTTTTGTTTACAACCCACAAAAAATAAATAATACTGCTGCTAATAATAGAATGTCTATTTTTACAAGAAATGGACCTTACTGCTCCCACCACCAGTGGGCTGCCTGCACTACCCCGTCCCTATATTTAGTGTTAATGTCTAGTGTATTTAGTGTACTTTGACTAGTGTATTTATTGTATATTTCCTGTGTATTTATTGTTAATCATCTTGCGTCGTTGTACATGCTTTAGCACTCGTGCACTTTACGTTGTATTGTGTAGTTTACTGTTCTATGTAGCACCTCGGTCCTGAAGGAACGTTGTTTCGTTTCACTATGTACTGTACAACATGTATATGGCTGAAATGACAATAAAAACCACTTGACTTGACTTGACTTGTTATACCAAGTTCAACCACAAGAGACAGTTACATTCATTCTCCTTATCCTAAAGAGTACAGAGGGCACTCTAAGCTCTATATAATGAAAAATACATTCAATGTGCAAACTAGTGTTCAAAGCAAAACACATCATTAGAGAACTAATTGACAGGGAGACACATAGTCAGTTGAATAGAGTGTAGAATTGTGTATGATAAATACTACTACATCAGTAATATAAAGTATGTATATCTATTTATTAGGCATATAATTTACTTTGCATAATAGCAATATAAACCGTAAGTAAAATGGCGAGCAAATAGTTTATGTTGGGTGCAGCCTGTGCACGACAGTACAGAGACACGTGTGATGCAGTTAAATGCCTGGCTGTGATACTGTGCTGCTGTTCAGTAGTCCAACAGCCTGTGAGGAAAAATAAATCTGTTTATGCTTGTAATAATGCTGCAGTATCGTCTGGCAGAAGGAAGCAGCATGAGCAGGTTGTGGTTTGAGTGGCTGGGGACTTTTATGATCCACAATGGAATAAATAAACCTATAAATAATAAATGGATTAAATAAAGCTCACCTTCCACTGGGTAGCTGTGCAGGTAGCCCTACATGCTGCAGGGTTTTGTGGTTAAGAGAAGTGCATTTCCCAAACCAGAAGTTCATATTTTGGGTTAGGATACTCTCCATAGTTTAGGTTTAGAATGACTTAAGGATACTGAGACTCAGACAGGAATCTCTCAGAGACTGAGGTTGAAATAACATTGATATGCTTTATTGACAACAACACTAGTGTGTTCTGGGATGAGGCTAAACCTCTCTACTGCAGCTTTATTTATTCATGATGATTTATGATGTGGTGTCCCCCTCTCTGTAGGTTTCCTCATTCTTATTGGAGATCAGGCTTATAATTATTGCATCATTTGCAAATTTGACAAGGATACTGAGTTCCTTGTGTCTGCACTGTCATAGCTGTAATGTCATAGGTGTGTATTACAATATCAAAGGGCAAATATTAAATCCAAAATAAAAAAAAAGGCAACAAACCATATTGGCACAGGCCTGAATTCAGACAAAGAGGACAACTGGGGTTTATACACAAACACAAGGGCATGATAAGACACAGGTGAGGACAATTATCACAACTTGGGTGGGGAAAATACAGACTAATATTCTCACCAACTAATATTCAGACTAATATCCCACTGAGATTCTGAGATTGGAGCCTGGTTGCCACCATTACTGTAAGGCTCTCAAACAAAACAGATGCTTGCAGAATGCACTGTTAGTTTGAGCTTTACTTGTGAAATAAGCATGGACACAAACAAGGGCAAAATTCTGAGAGTCCAGTAGCCAAAGCCAAAAGGGGCAAAAACAGTCCAAGTCCAAAACACAACAGAGCTGAACAACCAGGCAAACAATCTAGAGCAGTGGTTCTCAACCGGTGGGGCGCGAGTAGGCTAGGATGAGGGGAATGTCATATTGTGAAGTGACCTGTTGGTGGC
>JAOVVF010000027.1:3579594-3589594 GCA_028565595.1 Duopalatinus emarginatus
TTTCATATAGTAGGATAGTCTCCTTTAGTCTCATGTAGTCTCCTATAGTTTCAAACAGTATCCTGTAGTCTCATATAGTATGATATAGTCTCATAGTGGCCTGTAGTCTCATATAGTAAGATATAGTCTCCTATCGTTTCATATAGTATGATATAACCTCTTATAGTCTCCTATCGTTTCATATAGTAGGATAGACTCCTTTAGTCTCATTGTAGTTTCGGTCTCCTATAGTTACTTTAAGAATTAAGGTTTATATAAAACTGTTATAATAAACGTTGTCTTGCATATCCTGTATTGAGGTCCTGTAATGTTGCCATACTGTAAACTTTAAACATTATTTAAGATGTATTCATTCAGACGTCAGTAAGTAAATGTGTAAATATGATAGTAGTAGTGATGCAGCTGCTCTGCCGTCTGTAGCTAGATCCCCGAGCCCCTTCCCCCCCTTCCAGAAAACCTGTCAGCTGCTTGGACTTTTCCAGACTGTTCCAGGTGTTAGTAGTAGCAGAAGCGGTACTAATGCAGCTGCTCTGCTGTCTGTAGCTAGACCCCACAGTCCCCCGCCCAACAACCTGTCAGCTGCTTGGACTTTTCCAGACTGTTCCAGGTGTTTATTTGGTGTTATAGTATTTGGGATTCGTGTACCATTCAAATCTGAAATCTACTGTTGTCATGATAATGTTTGTGTTATTTGTCCGTCTGTTCTTCCTCATAATGTTTTATAAATTCTCTTGTTCTAGGCTCTGGACAATGTCCCCCTGTTACTCTACATTCTGGCAGCAAAGACCATTCTCTTGTGTCTTGCTTTTGCTGGAGCCAAAATATATCAGCAGAAGAAGGCCAAAGCAGCCCTGAAACAGCAGCTGGAGGCAAAGAGAAAACTTGCCCAGGAAACACAGGAACTTCTTGACAACAAGAAGGATGACTGAACACCAGGGTGTGTGAGAGAAAGCAGGATAAACAAAGTAAGCAATGTTTCTGTGTGCGATCTATGAACATGAATCTGTGAGCCAACACCTGAGCATCATAGTGTTTATGATTTAACTCTAACTCTAGTTTAAATCTGATTATTTTGACTCATGTTTGTGCCAATACAAATATTATATTCATTTGTATTATCAAACAAACAATAAATCTAGAAATCTTACAGTGCTTGAGGACAGATGACTTTGATTTCCGCATTTTACCCAAATGTGCAGTAAAAAAAACATACACTAGTTTTGACACTAGAGGTTAGTTGCCTTGGTCAAGGGCACTTTAGTTGTATCTTTTCGGTTTTATAAATTTGGGTGGTTGCGAACTTGAGAGTATGCAGGAATTGAACCCATATTGCCTGCTTTGAAAGCCCAATGTGCTAGCATTGCGTAATCATGAAGCCAGCTTGATAAGAGGCCAAACGTTGGGAAAACGTATAGAGGAGTCTTTAAGAACTCCGGAACATGGGGGAAATTCTTCAGCGGGGTCTTTATAGGACATGTAGGGGATGAAATTACTTTCAGAAAAATCATAGGGTTGGTTAAAGATGCAGTCCATTGTGCAGTGACGTGCTGTTCATTTAAGAGCTTAGGATTTGGGTCATCTTTGTGTGAGTGGTGGCTGAATGGAGCTTCTCCAAGTTCCACACTTTGCTGCATTGTAGCATTGCCACTAATAACCTTTGCAACTGGCCCATGCCTGCTGCTCCTTTCTCTACTTAGTGGCCCAAGGACTGATGTCAATTGGATTCTCCAGCACCCTGTAATCTTTCCTTTCAGCTGGCAGAACAGATGTAATTCTATTTCCTAAATAGCAAGAACCCCTTTTCTTGCCGTAAACAAATTTACTGAATAATGATGTAGTCATGGTTAGAAACAGGTGATGGAAACAAGACACTTTTCATCAAGAGCCATACCTGGCGAGCATCCAACAGAGAAATTGAGTTTACTTATCTCTATCAGCCTTCACAGCCTTGTTTGTGGTTCACTTCAAACTCTACTGTGACAACACAGCCTCAGAGAAATGTAATAAATAGTCATAAAAATGTTCATACCTTTAGGCATTGTGTTGTGTTGTGTTTCAGAGGAGTGCTCTGTAAGCCTTAAAAAAAAAGCTGCTGATATTTATCAGTGCTGCTAACGTTAAAAAATAGAATCTACTGAGGCCGGGACATTAATGTCAAATACTAGAGCTTCTAGAGTTACTGTCACCTAGTGTCAAGTATTATAAGCTTTCAGTGTCTAAACTGTGTTTAATGGTTAGTTTCTCAAGGTGGCCTCCAGAGGCCAGTAAAAGCCAAAATGAAATAAATATTGAATGTATAAAGGAATAGTTGAATGTGTATTACATTTTTATCACAGCCACTGAAGTTTATATACTTCATTCAGGCAGAAGTGTGTATAATCCATGTAGCTTCCTGATTGTATATTTTAAAGTACATTACTGATGTACTGATTTTATGGTTTTACTTTGTTTTCTGTAGTGATGTATGCCCATGCTGACATCATCACATCCTGGTGCCACTGACGAATCTGCTGATGAGGACACATTTGGAGCCATTTCATTTGTTTACCTGGATCTAAACAATCTCACTTGCTATGTTTTTATACTGCACTATTTATTACTCTGTGAAGCCTGTTTATAAGCAAGAAAATAAAATGTATAAATAAATAAATGGATACACTTGGACTGCTTTACATGCATTGTTTATATCAGTGTCCTTACCAGTCTGAACAGTGCTGTTCAGTGATAAATATTTATTAAAAATAAATGAATGGAAGTTGTTTACAGCATTGGAGAAAGGGCTAAACATCTGAAGTTTAAGTAACAGAAAGCAGTAATTACTGTTAGGTGCTGCTTACTGTAAAGTTTTCCATTCACACCCGTAGATTACAAATGAATAGCAGACAGTCGAGTTTTACTGACTTGAGGTTATGAGGAATTGCTCATACTGACAATTTGTGTTTTTTTGGGGTAGCAGCTTCTAAATGCCCATACCTGTGTCCTATCTATGGTCAGAAATTTCCCCAATTTATTTACAGTTTAATTCTAATCGTCTGATACAAGCCTGCGTCTGTTGATGAGATTATTTTTCACATTGTTTTAGTGTTTTTAGAGTGGCATAATTAAGTTTCCTCCACCTAGTTAATACATCATAGTCATTGTGTACAACACTGCTAGACATGATATATAATACAATTAGCAATAATTACATTGGTCTTGTTTTATAATCTGGAGGTTCAAAAAAGAGCTGTCCTGTAAATGTTAAGAGATTTTTCTTCTATGTAACAGCCTCATTTACCCCCAAGAAGCCATGTCTCAGGACAGGAACCAAAATGATGTATTAAAAGACATAATTAAAAGCTGGCAGTTCAATTAGCATTATCCTTTGTTCCCATTAAAACATTGTTGCTAAAACAGTTTGCACTGAATAAACAACACAATATTGCAATATTGGACTAGAATAGTAATAAATAATAGACACCAGGTAAACATTTCACTGTCTCATTTCAATGAAATTTTAGGGGAGGACTGAGAGTCTAAACTTAATTGCTTTTGGAATGTGTAAAATATGTGGAGATATGTCAGCTTCTCCAAAGTGTGGAATTATGGGTTACTTTTATAATTCACTCTGGATAAGGATCCAAACAGAAGATGATTCTGGGCCAAATATGGTCAAGTGTATTGTGGGTCAAAACCAGCCCAGCTTGAGTGGCCATTTACATTTACATTTAGGGCATTTAGCAGACTTACAAAAGTACTTATCCAGAGCGATTTACAAGAGTGCTTAGTTAAATTCTTGGAGTATCTGATGCTAGTAAAGGTAAATCAGGATTCAACAACTCAAACCAGAATCCTACTAGAAAAGAGTCATGTAGTATCAATCGTCCAAAACTTTCTACACTAGTCAACCTGCAGAGAGAAGACACAATAACCAAAATAATCACAAAACTGAACTTTAAATGGCCACATTTGTTTGTCAGGCCATGCAGACCTTGGACCCCACATGGAGTTTCCGTACAAAAAATTCCAGATAAAATCATTGCTGTACTTCCACTGCGGTATGTGGGCTGAGTAAAGTATGGGGTCTGATCTGGGCCATGATTCATTCGCTATCTGTGGTGTGACAGGACAAGAGCACACCTAAAGTACATGCGCCAAACCTCCAAAAGTATTGGAATGGCCAATTCTTTTGTTTTTTCTACACACAAGACATTTGAGTTTAATCTAAAAAGACAAATATGAAATGACAGATCAGAATTTTCCTAAAATTAAGTGATCAAAAATGTTGGAAGATGTAACTGACAGTTTTTTTCTTGTTACCCAGGTATGTCCTGTTGGATTAATATCTCTGAAAGTCTACCCTGGGTTTAAGCCCTGGGTTTAGTCTGTGATGACTCAGATTCTGGTCTTGAAAAACATGAAGACCACAGAGCTGTCTGTGGGGGGAGAGGACACTTGATCCTGAGAAAGAGGTAAAACCCATCAGAACCATTGCACACGTTTTGGGCATAAACGATACAAGGATCCAAAAATACTGTCACCGGCCAAGCGTGGACCCTTTGAAGGGCTACCGTCTTATGTGCTCTCAGGGATTTGTTCTTGGAACACCTCACAAGGTCTGCTGTTTCAGAGATGCTCTACCATTTGGCCCTTGTCAAAGCCACTCAGAGTGAATCACATTGATTATCTTGTTACAGTGGCACCTGTGAAGGGGTGGGATTTATTAGGCAGCAAAAAAAATAATCAGTTCTCAATGATATGTGCTGTTAGCAGGAAAGTAAGCACATGTAAAGGATCTGAGCGACTTTGACAAGGGCCAAAATGTGATGGTTAGATGACTGGGTCAGAGCATCTCAAACAGCAGGTCTTGTGGTATGTTTCTAGTATGCAGTGTTAGTACCTACCAAAAGTGGTCAAAGAAAGAGACAACTTGGTGTGCATAAAGGTCAGAGCCTAGTTCCACAGAAGTAGAACTGAATGAGCCTCTCCTGCATTCACTCGACAAGGTTTCAGTCGTGACCTCATGGTAAATGTTACTGCTTTTTCTTGTTTTTTTAAAATGTAAATTATTCTAGTAAAAAAAAAAATAATAAATTACACTTTGTTTTAGCTACATGTTTACATTGTATGAATTTTGTACAGACCTCACAGCATTCAAGTAACTCAACTGTGTTAATTAAACCAGATTAGGTTTGGCATATTTACTGGGGTGCTGACTCCACTCTGTTCAGTATAGTCCTGCTGTCTGAGATTAAGTTTATTTAAGATAAAATACTGAAATTTATGTAATGAATGGAGCTACATTCAAATGCACCAAATACAGAGCAGATGTTATATTAGCTACAAATCACAGGATGCAATTAAAAGTTTACTTTCTTCGTCCTCTGACAGTGATTTTCACAGACAACAGAGTACAACAGACCACAGTTGATCATTTTTTTTGCAACAGATATGAAGCGACACTCATGTCAAATGTGTACCACATAATAAATAAGGCTTTGTTCTTTAAGGGCCGTATTCAGAGGTGGTGATTTTCCTTCACAAGCTACATTAATATGCATACAGGAAACTCTTGAGCCTGAATTTCTGAGCAGATTATTAAAATGATTCACTTATTAAAATGGTCCATGCGTTAGAATCCTTTCTTTCATTAAAAATTAGTCTGATTTTAATTTGTGCAGAGCTCCTGGGTTAGAAGTTTTATAATTCTGTTTGGATAAAACATATTAAACAATAAGTGTTTTTTTTAAGCCAGAAAAAAGAGCATAAATAGTGTTGACTGACAAAGCAGATCATATTTTTTGCAGTCAATGGCAATAAATTAATCTAACAAGTCTAAAATATTGCAAAAATTCCTAAATTGCAAGAGTGTTTTTCTCTTTGACTACACCTGAAGCTAGAAGATTTTTTCATTTGCCATAACAACAAAAAAATAAAAAAACGTTTACACATTTACATATCGCATGTTATCATAATATTTTAGATATTATTCTTAATAAATATATAATTTATCAGCAATATTCTGGTGATCAGCCCCTGGGGTAAATAAGTTTGGACACCTCTTGGTTACAAATAAATGTGATAATACTCCTATAAATAATTTTTCTTGCAATGTGGTTTTTGGAGGAAATGTAACTGGGCCGACACTTCTAATCTGCATAAAGTTAGCTTCATCTAGTGGCATGGAGAATAATCAACATTCTAATGAAACTATGTAGTTGGCTAAGCCGCTCACTTAACCACTATTTTGCCTCCTGGTGTGTGTATACTCAGGATTATTTCAGCATCGTGTTCAACTCATCTCTGAATACGGCCTCAAGCGCACAATCAGAAAAAATTCTGAAAACTGCAGCAACATTAATTACACTTTTGCACATTACTAAAACCAATATAGACAAACACAACAGGCTACAACATAATGACAATGAGCTGGTCTACATCAGTGGTCTCTCAACAGTGTACACTTAACTTTCACACATAAAGGAAACGTATTTAGAAAATTCAAGTAAAAACAAAATAGGCTACTGCACCCTCCTAATGTGACTTTCTCAGTATATAAATGTCATTTCAAGCAAAAGTGATTTTTGTTAAAGAAAATCTAATGCACTCCTAAATGCTTCTTTCTAGCGTAATTAACCAGACTGAAATCAGAAGCAAGTGTGATGGTAAAGATGGGATATTCCTTATCAGAAAGAGGTGCTAATATTTGCTGCCTCCATGGTGATGTGGAGGATGAAACTGGATTACCAGTAGATTACTAGTTAGCCGGGATGGTCAGATAATTCACTTCTTGACAGTGTGAGCATAATCAGGGCGCCGAGTCTGAATGATTTTGGGACGTGCCCGGGATCCTCCCTCAATTTCGTCCTCACCCCCCGAGCTGTCGTCTTCACACACATGCACTATCACGCTAGGAGTGGTGGTGGTTCCACTGTGTAACTCGTACTGCTCACCTGAAACAGAAAGTTATAAGATTAATTAAACAACTCTGAACTGATTTGCTTTCATCAATGACTATTGAAAACAGAAAAATTATAGGAATGTTAATATATTCATCCATTACATTTTTTTTTATTTCATTAGTTTGTAAGGTACAGTGTCCTTTCTGGTTAGATGATCAGTATTACAAAATGTTGGGTATATACACACAAAGACACATTAAGTGAACTAGGTTGTAGGTTTCCAGTGAAGCCAGCCAACGTCAGACTGCCTAAAACATTATATAACAGGTATAATCATTTTAATAAAAAAATAAAGTGAAAACAAATTAAAAAAAAATTTTAGGGAAATTTCACTCTTAAAGTTAAAGCTGTTCTTCTTTCAACATAAATTTTTGTGTTGGGTCGTTATAATGGCCAAAAAGTGAAATCTCCCACTTTTACTGTCTAATAGAGATCAGCAGGTTTTGTGCCAAACCAGATGCAATGGCATGATGTTACCACTATATTTGAGTCGTCTGGGGGTTATAAGCCCTTTGCTACACAGTCTGACAAAATGTATTCAGGCTTGGATTTGTTTTTTGTTTCATGAGGAAGGGCTTCATTTTTCCACCCACAGCACAGACCTGTGAAGATGACTCTGTGGTCAGAATTCTCTGCAGTTGTTGAGGATGTCCATTATGGCGTTCCACATTACACAAGATATTTAGGAAAACCTTTGGTTCCCCTCTTCTGATCGACACGAGAATGATATCATATAAATGCTTCGTAAGCACTTTGTAGACCATAGATTCACCATCTGGATAAAACCAAGAAGTGGTAAGAAAATCCTACAAAAACCTGTACTGATTAGAGGTATGTGGCACTTGAATGAGCCTGCATGTGATGAGGCTGAGGCAGTCACATGCCTTATGCTGCAAGGTTTTTGCACATTTTTCTTCTCTCTCTTTTGTTTTTTTTACTTAAATTTTGTTGATTGCTATGACAGATTAAAGGTTGAAAAAAGAACTGACATGGCAGATGGGAGATAAATTTTCCAGCATCCATAAGGTCCCGTATTCCATGAGGGATTGTGAGAATTGTGAGTCTGGTGCCAAATTCAGGACAGACCTGACATGATTTTACATCACATAAACCTTTTTATAAAAGATGTTAATGTGTAATCTATAACAGTGGTTTTAGAATGCAAGACCAAAATATTACAAATACTGCTGAAGTGTACTATTTTTACCTGGACCAAGTTTGGAAACAGCACACAGCAGGTCATAATTTATGATGGGTGTGGCATCTTGAGACTGTGCCCAACCCACTGGAGGAGAGGCTGGAGGAGAAATGAGGAACTGCTTTTCAGGCTTTGGGGGCTCTAGTCGAGGACTGCCTATATGAACAGACTTAAGGAAGAACAGTACAGGAAAAAACAAAGAGAAAAGTCAATAGATAGGAAAGAAAAAAAGACCATTTCAAGTAATTATGATTTATTATGTTCTATTTAAAGAAAAGTTAACAAAATGTGTTTATTTCTTCAACAACCTGTGGGTGGATCCTAAAAATAGCCTTTAGACATACACTAAAGTGCCAGAAAATTTGGTCAGTTGGGCACAGATTCAACGGGATCAGGTGGGACTGAGGTGGGAAGGCAAACCCAAACCTTAGTGTTTCTCTAACCATAATATGACTAGTGTCTCTACTCGTGTTTGGTGGTGCATTGTCTTTTTGAAAGAGGCCAAACTTAACAGAATGAATACAGGACATGAATTGGTGTAACCCATCAGAAATGAGATACACCACTTCAATGTATATTCCTGACTGTGGGTTTTCTCTACTTCAATATGATTACCGGTACCTGGGCGAAATAGAGGCGCATCTCTTTGCCATTGAAATCACTCTTGTGAAGATTCACTCTTGCCTGAGTAGCAGCCACTGCGCTGGTGAAATTAATGCGGACACGGCGGAAGCTTTTGAAGAACTGGAAATATACTCCTACATCAAACTGATGAAACAGTGTCTCAAACTGGTCCTAAAAATGAAAAAAAGAGGAAATGCAACAAAGAAGATGGTGAGACATACTCAAGAAACATATCTGGAGACCTCCTACACTGGTGCTTGGAAAATAACAGTACATATCATTCCTAAACAGCCTTCACCTGAACTGAACAAATCACTGTCTACAAGTGTGACCACAAAGCCAGAACAGATTGTATTTAGTTGCATGACAGGGGTAGACAACACGATCTGAACCAATTTAGTATATTACCACTAAGAAGGCCTGTTAGATTTTCCAGTACAAATCTATTATTTCCAGCACTTGTCTGTGACTGGCATTTCTATTAAATATGAAAGGTGGAGAAAAGATGAAGATATTATCCAGTCCTGTCTTCTCTGCAGGATACCAGTAGGACCAGTACTGAGTTGCAGGTCTTTTCCTAAAGTGACATGCAGTTATTATTTCTCCAAAACGTCCTCCATGTGTGTTAGCAGTAATGACATCGGTTTGTGTAGCTGCCTCTCCTTATAATAGAGCAGTAAATGAACAGACAGTGATCCCAGTAGCTGCCTGATAGCTGCTGTGACGAGCCATGCTGTGCAAGCTGAGGGTTTTTAATTTGCTTTTGTCTAAAAACAGTAAATGTAGGACAGTCCAACCTGGATTTGCCAAATCCATGTATAAATTAAGAACAAGGCCCTGGAAGTCTGTAAAAAAAAATACGGTATAGTAGGAATTTAATAGTACTCAGGTGGGAGAGTGAGGCCTGGAAACACTGCTCTCTTCCAGATAAACAGACGACAACATGTTGTTGTTTTTTTTCTCTACCAAGCAACAGAGCCCACTGTAGCAACCTCTTTGGCTCATATCACTCACTGCCTCTGAGGGGAGCTGCTCAGCAGACAGGAAACAGAGACTGCTAGACCAGCATTCAGGCAACAGCAGCTTTGGGCACGACACCTGGTGGAAAATAACCAAGTCTTAACTTTGACTTAATGTTGGAGCATCTGTGACATAAACAACAAAAATCATGCCCTTTCACAAATGTAATTCTCAAGCTTTGGGTGGAGATACTTGTGCAGTCTTGAAATTGTACCGT
>JAOVVF010000027.1:3591461-3616764 GCA_028565595.1 Duopalatinus emarginatus
GATTAGAGTTAATCTAAGATCCCAGATCATTGATTTTATCTGAGCAAGGCCCTTGGGATAGATTTTATTTTCAAGCAAATTTCAGCATTAAAAATTTAATATCTCAAGACTGTATCTTGGGTGTTGTATCATGGACATGTATCACACAAAAACAGCAGTAGTTCACTGAGTATGTTATAAATACACACACACACACACACACACACATACACACACACATAAATATCCAGTAAGGGTCATACTAAGAGAGAGGAGCAATAATTATGAATTATTTATTTGATTGTTCTGTGGCTGCAGCTGTACAGACAACCTGCTGTTGGACTGTTTCCAGATGGACGTTAGGACAAATCTTGTATCACGCTGCACTTAAATCATGCTTGCTACACTGCGCCACTCCTCCATTGTTGAAGAAAGCTCACCTCCCATTTAAACATGTTGCAACTACTGTACTTGAGCTGAGATTTAATTGATTTGATATTTGAGCCTTATGTACCTCATGTACAGTAATCTTTAAAGTGGTGTCTTAGGCATACTGAGATTGCTTAGAAACAGGAGGTTAGAAAAGGGTGTTGGTGCAAGTAGTAAATTTAATAGATAAAATTTATATTTTATATTAGATTTTATGATTAAAAATTAAAATGACCCATTTTAAACAGATTTTTTAAACTGCACTAGTAGTGAGACAATCACATTTCAATAAATGAAAAATGACCAATACATTAAAATTAAAGTGGTCACTCACAACAGTACAATCTATTGATCCTACCCCTCGCATGTAAGATGATCTCTAGGCCTCACTGTGTGGTTTTAATATACAGTAAGAATTTACATAATTATAATAATCTTAGTGGCTATTTCATGAATGCATTTATAATAAATACAATTGTAATGTAGTGTTATAATAAAAAACTAGTGGAGGCTACAGCAGGGGGCAGAGCTTTCTCTTACAAATCCCCACAGTTATGGAATCAGTGTTTGGGACTTAGACACAGTCTCAGTGTTCAAGCTGATGATGAAAAGACGTTTATTAATAGGTTACGTTAGGTAAACAAGCAGAACTGGGGCAAAACTGTATATGTGAAACTAATAGATTTGATTTATTTGACTTTCCTTAATTTTTAAAGGCCTCTATTTAAAACTCCCCCATTTTTATGGTCATAACAAAAACATAGAAACAGATAATCAGATTACAGCATTACATACTGTATGTAGACAAGTAAAAATGCCAGTATGGTGTTGGATAACCAGCAGCCACTAGAACAGCTTTGAGAAGGGAGACAGTTGTGTATCACATAGCTCTATGTATAGGAATGGTGATAAGTGTCCTATAATTAGACATAAGTATTATTTCTGGAATGTGTTGTGGATTATGCTTCATGCTGTACTGATAGTACTTGTTTCTTAGTTTCTTGTTGTTTTTACCATCCAGGAAAAAAGGCAGAAGGGAAAAAAAAGATAATGTGAATATTTCTCTATGAAAACTTCCTCCAGTGAATCATTACATTCCATAAAGCATATCACACCGTGTCCTATCTGAAGGAGATATCGAATAAGAAAGAAATTCTTTTATATCATTTTCAGGAAGGACAGTAGTTTATAGATGAAGGACAGCTCAGGTAACACACTGTATTCACTGTGTATTCCTTGTGGTCTGACATGAGGTACAGGAATATTTGGCACAAGGAAAGTTCTGATAGGACACAAGTCAAGGGCATGTGGTGTGTTTAATATAAACATAGGCTCCACCTCTGCTTGACTGCCAACACTAAACATTTCCACTGCTCTTGTGCATGCCATGCCTCGCTCTGTCCTTGGCCCAGCGTCAAGTGCAAATGATAGATCTGTCTCATATTCTCAAAATAACATTTACGCAGATAGATACTCACTCATTCACTTCTAATAACCACATTATCACGGCCATCATGTGCCACACACTTATACATTCATTCACATCTAGTGGTGAATGAATGAATGCTCCTATATGGAAGAAAACTAGAAAACCTGGAGGAAACCCATTTAGACATATAGAAAACTCTACACAGTCAGACAAGTTTAGGATAGTGTTACAACTATATATTTTGAACAGTGTATCAGTAAATGATAAGCCCACTTAGATGTATAGCTAGTTTTTTTAGATTTGAACCACATCAAATTTTGTATTTGTTATCGGGAACTAAACCCTGAAAATATGGTACTGTATACTGTATAAATCTAAATGATGTTTCTCCATGTCTCCATGCTTCTCTTGTGATATACAGGTGCTGGTCATAAAATTAGAATATCATGAAAAGTTGATTTATTTCAGTAAATCCATTCAAAAAGTGAAACTTGTATATTATACTCATTCATTAAACACAGACTGATATATTTCAGTGTTTATTTCTTTTCATTTGATGATTATAACTGACAACTAATGAAAACCTAAATTCAGTATCTCAGTAAATTAGAATATTGTGAAAAGGTTCAATATTACAGACACCTGGTGCCAAACTCTAATCAGCTAATTAACTCAAAACACCCCCAAAGGTGTCTTTAAATGGTCTCTCAGTCTAGTTCTGTAGGCTACACAATCATGGGGAAGACTGCTGACTTAACAGTTGTCCAAAAGACGACCACTGACACCTTACACAAGCATAAATCAACTTTTTCATGTTATTCTAATTTTATGACCAGCACCTGTACTTGGACGACTGACTCAGACACTCAGGCTTGAGGCCTAGACTACTGCATCTCGCTCCTGGCAGGTCTGCCTCTGCATACCATCCAGCTCTTGCCACTGATCTAGTATACAGCTGAAATACTTTTTTCAGTCCTCCTAAGTTAGAGCATTACCTACACAAGTGACCTGTAGCTGCCTACATCAGATATAAAGTACTAATGCTTACCAGCATGTTCCCAGTTTTCCCTAAGGCAAAACATGCATAAACATGCTTCTCGGTCCTGGCACCCAGATAGAGTAATGAACTCTCACTGGCTTTCCAACCTGCTGAGTCATGCTCTCTGTTCAGATGGAGACTTAACTCTACCTTATTTTATCTAGCTTAAAAATCTATTGAGTCGTGTGTTTTTTTTAAGATTGACTAACCTTCCCCAAACAGACTTTCAGCTCAGTGTTGTTCTTCTGTTACAATTTCTGACTTAGTTGGGAGGTCTAGGCATGTGGTCACATGCTCATATAAAGATATAGATGATTTTCACTGCTTGTAACAGTTAGGAATCTACTCGCTTTTGCCTTCATGAACATTTGTGGGTGGTACTAAATGCTATTGAGCTGTGTCCAGAACATGGTGGCACTTTACGAGTGACTGCTTTTCATCAACATACAAATGCAAGTATGCAGAAAATCAGCATTTCTAAAACTTGTAAGTCTGGTGGAAATAGATTTTCCAGTAGTTTTTTAAGCTTTTGCATGCATTTGCATATATTACTAAAAGAATTAAAACTTGTGGCTTACTAGATGCAATAGAGAAAATAGCTCACAGGAAATTCAATAAGTATTTTAATAATAAGCAACAAAAGTATCAATGCTGATGTCAAATGCTCTACACAGTGGAGCTGAAGGTCATACTGTCAGAGTGACACTGACAAATACAGACATGGAGAAAAGGTTAAAATAAATGAACACCCCTTTTAATTCTGCTTTTATTTGTCATAACAATTGTGTGCGTTCTCACCAATCTCTATAAAAAATAACAAAAAAAACTCAACAGATTCGGAAACCAGATCAGAAAAATTAACACTCTCTTTTCAGTAACATGTAGAACCACATTTAATAGCAATAACTTAAAATCAACGTTTTTTAGTCTGTCACGTTGTTTTAAAGACATTTTGGCCTGCTGTTCTTCACAACATCGGTTCAGTCATTCATGTTTGAGGTCATTTGTTTATGCACTGCTGTATTTAGATTCCAACATGTTAATTTTTTTTATTCTTTACTTGTTAGGATGTCAATTTGTGGTGTACTTAGGATCACAGTCCTGTTGCCTTACTCAAGTCAAATCACTGGATTGATGGCCTCACATTTGTCTCAATAATATTCTAGTATAAATTGGAGTTCATTATTGTCTCAGATTTCTTGTGGCTGTGAAGCAAGCCTGAATCATCATCCCTCCAGCACCACGCTTCACAGTTGGTATAAGGTGTTTGTGGTGATATGCTTGGTTTCCAAACTGAATTTGCTGGGACACCAGTATTTGAAAAATCCTTCAGAAAGTTGGATGAATTTCAAATTGCTTGTACATGGTGCTTTACAGATTGATGAGCAGCAACTTATGATGTACTTATGATTTTTTTTTTTTTCAAAATGTACCAATATTTACAGGGGCCCATTCTTCTATCCACCTCTGCAGTGTTTCCTGTACCACTGACTGGCACAAAGCCTGAAAACTATGATAGATCCAAACCCAAACTTTTTTCTTTTTTTCTTGAAATACTACTACATTTTTCCTTTAATATATACCTTTGATGATTGTAGCTAAAGTGTTAATTTTTTCCATGAGTACACAACACTTGTTTCGCAAATGCTTCTGCAATGTTTTGCATATTTCAGATGTTCAGATGTTTTCTGTGAAGGTCACAGGTAAGGTTTAATTGTGATGACTCTTCCATGCAGATTAAGCTTACAGAAGCTGTAATATATAGTGCATCATTACTCCAGTGCCAGCCAAACCTCCCTGCAGGTCCTGACCAGCACATAGGCAGTTCTGTTTAAGTGATTTCTATTATTCAGGTCTTGATGTGACTTGTTTCTTGTTTTTCTTGATTTTCATGAATCCATAAAAACAAAAAATGGGTTGCACATTAAAGTTATGTTTACTCAAAATGATGCATTCATGTTTTAAACGTAAATACATAATTTTGAGCAAACATTGTTTTAATGTGAACTGATTCCAGTGTTTTTTCAGTGTACAGTTCCCATTTTAATACCATTATAGACATCTTAAATTCCAGATCCTCTATCAGCTTCTCAGGAGCACATGGATGGTGAATGTTAGCATAAGGTTTGTAGAGTCTCTTCTCGAATTGTTATTTACAAAGACAAGTTCTACTGAGTTAATTAAGTACACAGATGTGTATATTTTTGTTGTTTATTAAATATAAAGTTGTTGTGCATTAACTTTAATAATAGTTTGCTGTAGAAGTTAACTAGTATTAACTTAATACTGAGCAACAATGAGCACCAGGCTTTCAGTACAAAGCTACGAGGCCCCATACAGAGTTATGATTATCTGAAACAGTGTTATTACTGGAGAGTATTAGCTTAAAACAGCATGCTGAGAAAGCTATGACAGAGTTGTACAAACAAACCTACACTGAAATAGAAACTATTCTCTTTCAGTACATAATCAATATCCATTAAAGAGTATTTTAGTATTTCAGTATGTCATAGTGTTTTTCTTATTGTATTTGTATCTTATTGTATTTGTATATTTGTATTGTATTTTTTCCTTTGATTATAAGGAAAATTAACTCTTCTGATTATTATAGTAAATACATGTTTTAATAATTTGTTACACAAGATTTTTTTTTTCTATGTGTGTTTTTTCTATTTTCTATGTGTGTTTTGTCTATGTAACATCAGAGTAAAAAGAAGTTATGTGTAAAATTATATTGGGAAGTGTTGTGTTAGTGTCTGGTAACCTGAGCACACAGTTCTCTCTCCTCTGCAGACAAAGATAACAATGGTCTCTTACATGCAGCATGCTTGGCCCACACAAAAGCACCAGTGTGGGTGACTGACTATGTCCAATCAGAGAC
The DNA here is from genome assembly GCA_028565595.1 of Duopalatinus emarginatus. Classification (NCBI taxonomy): domain Eukaryota; kingdom Metazoa; phylum Chordata; class Actinopteri; order Siluriformes; family Pimelodidae; genus Duopalatinus; species Duopalatinus emarginatus. Next base: position 3,597,219 of record JAOVVF010000027.1, read on the forward strand.
TTACTTATGACATTCCACTGGGTTATTCCCTTGTACAGAGAATCTATTGTTTAGCTATTTCTGCCTCATGGCTACATTTAAAGCATTTACATGCATGGCTCTAATAAAACTAAATCAATTTCAGCTATATTTTATTTAATACCACTGTTGCAGATAATATCCATGTATTTTCTAAACTAAATTTATTCAAATATCTACCTTGGCTTACTCCTCCCCTCCCCTCCCCTCACTTTGTTAAGCAAAATATGTTACATGCCTACTGAAAAGTCTCTTTGAAATAACAACACAGAAGGCACAAGTTTAAGCTCACTACTTTATTTAGCCCTTCATTATTTGATCAATCCTTTTGGATAGCACAGGTTCAAACAGAGACAATACAGTAAAATATTTGTTATGGTGCCTATCTGCTGCGATCATTCTTCTTCTTGGTTGGTTGTTTGTTGCTAAAATGTCCTGGTGAATGTATGATTATGTGACTAAAATAGAGGCACATGGGCACAAAGCAGTCTTTTTGCTGTTGATATTGAGATAGGAATCATTATTCAGGATCAGGCAGAAATGCAACACTTGAAATGTCAAACGGAGGACTTTATAATGTTTCCTTGTTACAGTTCTGAGATACAGAATGTCCCCCAGCCCCATTCTTTATCTGTCTCATATCAGGACTTATATTATTTAATTAGCATTTGTATCTGCTAATATGAAAACAAATAAAATATTTTTTGCTTGTGTTAACCGTTGCAATTTTATAAGAGATTAGGTTAAAGAGTTTTCTGTATTCATTCTTTGTTCATAATTGGCATTAATAAATGCATAAATGTATAAACTCATTCTTAAACCAACTTTAAAACACACTGTACTTTTAAGGAGAGTGGATAGTGTCTATTCATATACCAGGAAATCCTGTCTTATCATTAACCTATCAGCAGTGAAAGTCTTGTGCTCTTGAGTGTACTGTTTCTTGTCTTTTCTGTGTCACTTGCTTGCACTGGTACGCTCCACTATAACAGCCCGCATTCTCTCTCAAGCAGTTTCGGGTTAATGAATGTTGGAGTTTTATGAGAGGGAGGAATAGTGTTTATTAAAATGTAACTATTAGGAACAGTGTCTGTTTTAATCTTTAACATTGTGAAATGTTCAGCCTTCATCTTTAAAAGCTGCTCTGGACATTAAGGACAGTGTGATATAACTGAAGTGGTCAGTGTTTAGATCTCTTTCATATTTACAGACTTCACAGACACAGTAATACTGACTTTCATCAGGTATCTAACACAACGCGACTATTTGTATGTGGTGGGAGAATCATTTCAGGCAAATTCACATGCAAATCGACACCCTGGCAGTCACATTTCCACTGTACTGAAATGAATGTGAGAATCGTGGGACAGTGGGAAGGACATCAGATTTACTGCTCTTATCTTAAGCTATTCTACACCATCTACAAACAGTCAGTCATTTACAAAACACGATCTTGGTTTAAAAATTACTGGTGGCTTTACAAAATACCTTCGAGTCCAAGGTAGGCTTTCATTATCTGCTATTAAGGATTTTGGGATCTTTATCTTTAATTATAGTGGAGTGAGTTTTTGTTGATGGTTTTTGGGGATGAGATATATTCTTTTCTATATTCTATATTTAGTGGAAGATATATTCTTCAGTCAGTAGTTATATGTGTTTGTGTAAATGATTTACAGACTCTTTGGTAACAGCGCTCCATAAAACTAGGTAGGCAAAGGACTTTGGTTGTCCTTTGCTAGTGGTTGTCATTGAAAGTTCAAATGTAGGAATGAAGGTTAGGTAGATCATAAATTATAAATTTTAAAACACACGCACATCTGCCAATCCTGTCTTGAGTTTACTCAAATCTCCTCCCCTTCAGGCAGGTAAGCTAGTGGGGTATAAAGGCGCCCATTCTGGAACAGTAGGAGCTTTTGTAAGTCTCCAGGACACTGGACTGGAAAAGCCCAGCTGTACACTGAACAAATTTAAAAGACAAAATGGGACAAGGTGTAAGTGTTCAATTCTTTGATAAGTTAATATTTTTTGCTTGACGTAGATGAGTTGGTGCTTTGGTGATGCTGTAATTATTCTGATGATTTGTGTGCGTTTCTTGCCATTTATTGCACAGAAGGGCGGTGAAAAGTACAAATTAGCAGCAACCTCTGAAGATGGGGAGAATAAGAAAAAAAAGGGAAAGAAGCAGGAGAAGGACATGGACGATCTGAAAAAAGAAGTCGATTTGGTGAGAAATTCTGCCATACAATTTAAAAGTCAGACAGGTTGTGATAAATGCTTCTTTTTACCATTTTGTCTTCTTATTTTTTCCTAAGGACGATCATAAGTTGACCTTAGATGAGCTTCATCGCAAATATGGCACTGACCTTGAAAGAGTGAGTAGAGGTTAGGTGTCATACACCCAGAAAGGCAACATTTATTGCTTGGACACTTTTAGACATATGACTGAATATAGTTTCATTTTTAAAAGAAAAGCGAATTTAAAAAAATTACAAATTAAACAGTTAAAGAGTTCAAGATTTCAGAGCATTAATGATAGAGCAACTATTACATGTTATATGAAGATTACATTTTCAAGTTTTCAACAAAATTTTAAGATGCCTTTTACTTTGTGAAAGGGTTTGACTGCTTCACGTGCAAAAGAGATCCTGGCCCGTGATGGACCCAATGCGCTGACACCTCCTCCTACAACCCCAGAATGGGTCAAATTCTGTAAACAGCTCTTTGGTGGATTTTCCACTTTATTGTGGATTGGAGCAATTCTTTGTTTTTTGGCCTATGGAATCCAGGCTGCCTCAGAAGATGAACCATCAAACGATAATGTAAGAAAGATAAATGATGCCTAAAATTTGAAAATTTGTCTTTATAGGACACCTCTGTTCATCTGTATCTTCCCCCTGAATCCCTTGTTCTCTTTCTCACTTCCTCATAAACAATCTCGTTTTTTTCTGCAGTTGTATCTTGGAATTGTCTTATCTGCTGTTGTAATAATCACTGGATGCTTCTCATACTACCAAGAGGCTAAGAGCTCAAAGATCATGGAATCCTTTAAGAACCTTGTCCCTCAGGTATAAACATAAAATATTTAAAAGAAAAATGGAGAGAGAGTTTATGTCATCACTAGTTTACTTAAGGCTATGTTTTCTGTTATTTAGCAAGCTCTGGTTGTCCGGGATGGTGAAAAGAATAGCATTAATGCTGAGGATGTGGTGGCTGGTGACATTGTGGAGATTAAGGGTGGTGACAGAATTCCTGCTGATCTCCGTATCATCGCTGCACATGGATGCAAGGTAACTTCCTTAAAACTTAAACTGTGTTTAAGTTTAAGTTAAACCACCTTAAAGCACTGACATTCTAGATATTTGTAACTGCTAACTCCATATAAATTTACATTGATATACTATTTATCCCTTTTGAGGGACCAAAAATAAAAAACAATAATAAAAAAAACACTATTGACACACATAAGCTGATTTTTCTGAGATTTGCCCACCTTCCTATATGTAAATGTAACATGATGCAGTGAGTTGACTGCCAAACACAGGGAGCGTTCACACTTGTGATGTGTAGTTCAATTTAAAATGAAGTCTTTTGTGATTGCACAGTTTTTGTACCTCATTTAATCAAGTGTGAATGCTGCCATACAAACTATGGTACACATTAAATAAGCAGACCTGGTCCTCATGAGCAGGTGGGTCTCAGTCCACTCCCAAACAAACTCTGGTGCAATTCCATTGAAGTGCGTATGGACCAAATATATCTAAATAAATCACACAGGATGTTTCACAAGATGCAACCCAAAACTGTGTCATTAGACAACATAGAAAAAAAAACAGAAGAGCAGTTTAGCCTACCAAAACTAAATGAGCAGCGAGCAAATATGGATCATTAAAGAGGTCAAATGCTTTATCTTAATTAGTGCTGTTTAAATATCTTTATACATTTTATAAGTGTTTTGTCCGTTCTCAGCTTGGTTAAAATGTCAGTCCATACACTAAGTGAACCAATACTAAAATGTGACAATGTATTTTTGGTATGGACCAGTATAAATACAGCCTTAGCTTCCATTTAATTATTATTGTATCTAGTGGTCAGAATGGGAACTACAACACAATCTAACCTGTAGGGGTTAAAATTAATGGCCCCATGACCACTTTATTAATAATTTCACTTATTAGGAGCAGAAGGCATAAGAATTGAATTAGTCTATTAGGACTGAGTCTAATATATTTCCACAAAAATTGTTGGTGTCTCTAATGTTTAGAGCAATTTCTGTTGTAATATATTGGGACAGAGTCAAATGTTTGACACAAAAGGATTCTCTTTTAGTTATATTACCTCAAGCACAGTTAAACAAAGAAAACTAAACCATTCAAAACAAGCTTCTGAACTAAATAATTAGTGATTACTATTACAGTAATAGGCGGTACAGCTACCTATTACTCTAAACCATTCACTAGATACTAGTCTGTAGTTACAAGTGGGACAGCATCTGAACTAGAGGTTATGTCATTCTTGATACTCTCCTGCCCTGCTAAAGTGTAATATAAGGCACGGACTTCTTGCAAATTGCTTATTTTGCATTTCTCTACATACATTTATTGTGTTTACCTTTCAGGTGGACAATTCATCCCTTACTGGTGAATCTGAGCCTCAGACACGTACTCCAGACTTCTCCAATGATAATCCTCTGGAAACAAGGAACATTGTATTCTTTTCTACAAATTGTGTTGAAGGTAAAAAATCATTGTTTGTGTATAAAACATACAATGTATATATAATATAAAATGTACTATATTATACTGTATAATATAATATTTTGTTTTCAGGTTCTGCCAGAGGAATTGTCATCAACACTGGTGATCGCACTGTGATGGGTCGTATTGCTACTCTTGCCTCAAGTCTTGAGGTTGGACAGACACCAATTGCCAAAGAGATTGAACACTTCATCCACATTATTACCGGTGTGGCTGTTTTCCTGGGTGTGTCCTTCTTCATCTTGTCCCTTATTCTTGGCTACGGATGGCTTGAAGCTGTCATCTTCCTTATTGGAATTATTGTTGCCAATGTGCCTGAGGGTCTGCTTGCTACTGTAACTGTAAGTTGAAGAGGTTATTATTATTATTTTTTTAGTTTTACATTTAAAGCTCTCAGCATTCACTAATTTTTCTAAACTAAACAAAAGCTACAGAGCATTAACAGTTTGCTTTAAACAGGTGTGCCTGACTTTAACTGCCAAACGTATGGCCAAGAAGAACTGCCTGGTAAAGAATCTTGAAGCTGTGGAGACACTTGGATCCACCTCCACCATTTGCTCAGACAAGACAGGAACTCTGACCCAGAACCGCATGACTGTGGCACATATGTGGTTTGACAACCAGATTCATGAAGCAGATACCACAGAGAACCAAAGTGGAGCCACTTTTGACAGAAGCTCTGCCACTTGGTCTGCACTTGCTCGTGTAGCTGGACTGTGTAACCGTGCAGTCTTCCTAGCGGATCAAGCCAATGTTCCTATCCTTAAGGTGCCAAACTATCAAATCTTAATGCATTCTTTCTTCACTTCACGATTTCAGTTATATATCAGATATCCACCTTATTATTACCATAATGTATAAATAATTGTTTATAGGGCACATATTCTGTTATGAATCTAATGTTGTATGTGCTTACAGAGAGAAACTGCTGGTGATGCATCAGAGTCTGCACTGCTGAAATGTATTGAGCTTTGCTGTGGTTCAGTGAAGGAAATGAGAGAAAAATACCCCAAAATTGCTGAGATTCCTTTCAACTCCACCAATAAATACCAGGTACATATATTATGAATTTTGTGTTTTGGAGAAAAAAATTAAAGTAATACAATTGCAAGACCTAACATTATCTGATTGTCCACAGCTCTCAATTCACAAGAACCCCAACTCTTCTGAGTCAAAACACTTGCTCGTAATGAAGGGAGCTCCTGAAAGAATCTTAGACCGGTGCTCAACTATCATACTTCAAGGAAAAGAGCAACCACTGGATGATGAACTGAAGGATGCTTTTCAGAATGCTTATGTGGAACTGGGAGGTCTCGGAGAAAGAGTGTTAGGTAGGTTGCACTGTCTGGATGGTGTAGCAGTGGATGGTAAAGCTACCTATTCTGGTACTGGCCTCCACCTGGTAGAACAAACACACTACACTATACACTAATGTATGAAGACATGTCAGCGCAGTGGCACAGTGGTTTGTATTTATGCCTCACAGCAGCAAGGTCTCTGATGTGATCCAGAACTGAATCCAGAACTGAATCTTTAGTTCTTCCTCTTCTGAAAACCAAGCAGTTAATAGACTGACTAAACAAAATTGTCCCGAGGTTTGATTGATTTTGATTGGATTGACTGATTATTTTGCAGGTTTCTGCCATTACAGCCTCCCTGATGATCAGTTTTCTGAAGGCTTTGAATTTGATACTGATGAAGTGAACTTTCCCACTGAGAACCTGTGCTTTGTTGGCCTCATGGCCATGATTGATCCTCCTCGGGCTGCCGTACCTGATGCAGTGGGCAAGTGCAGGAGTGCAGGAATCAAGGTGTGGTCTTTTGGATCATCATGGTGTCAATGTTTGTTTTATGGCAGTGTCAGATCATTGATTTTCTTTAGAGGATCTCAAATATGTTTGTGTTTCCAGGTCATTATGGTTACCGGAGATCACCCAATTACAGCTAAAGCCATTGCTAAGGGTGTGGGTATCATCTCTGAAGGAAATGAGACAGTGGAAGACATCGCTGCTCGTTTAAACATTCCTGTTGGAGATGTGAACCCCAGGTAACTGCAATAATTATGTGATTAATAATGTATCTAAAAGCTTTTCTGGCATGTTCAACAGCTGTTTAGATAGCAGCTAAAGCAATGCTTATTTTCAGGGATGCAAAAGCTTGTGTGGTTCATGGTGGAGATTTAAAAGAAATGACCTCAGAACAACTGGATGACATCCTATACCACCACACTGAGATTGTTTTTGCCAGAACTTCTCCACAGCAGAAATTAATCATTGTTGAAGGTTGTCAACGACAGGTACAATAAATACACTATAATTAGATTTCTTTAATTTTCATGTTATGTTTAATGTTTTCAGTTTAGTCTGTTCAGTTTAGTTTATAAAAAATATCAAAATGAAAACCTTTTTTATCTATATTACAGGGTGCCATTGTGGCAGTGACTGGTGATGGTGTTAATGATTCTCCTGCTCTGAAGAAGGCTGATATTGGTGTAGCAATGGGTATTGCTGGATCTGATGTCTCCAAACAGGCTGCTGATATGATTCTCCTGGATGACAACTTTGCTTCTATTGTTACTGGAGTGGAGGAAGGTAGGAAAAAGCTCCCAAATTATAATTGTAACAGTGCTAATCTGCATATTACTAAAATGTTATTCTGTCTCCAGGTCGTCTGATCTTTGACAACTTGAAGAAATCTATTGCATACACGCTGACCAGCAACATTCCTGAGATCTCCCCCTTCCTGCTCTTCATCATTGCAAACATTCCTCTTCCTTTGGGCACTGTCACCATTTTATGTATTGACCTGGGAACTGACATGGTAAGGTTTCTATCAGAGTAGAAACAGACATGGATCCGCCAAAAATAGGACTATGAAGATAATGGGATAATTGTGATTTTTATTCTTATTTCAGGTTCCTGCTATTTCTTTAGCATACGAAGCTGCCGAAAGTGACATAATGAAGAGACAGCCCAGAAATGCTAAAACAGACAAGCTAGTGAATGAAAGGCTTATTAGTATGGCCTATGGTCAAATTGGTAAGAGAGCACTTTCTGTTCAAAGAAACCTCTGATAGTATACTCAACCCAGACTAATTTACTTATGTTTCAGCATAAAGCACAATAAAAGTACCTGTAAGAGTAGATGTTCTGGTGGCTCGTGGTGGCACCTTGTCATAAGCCTGTAGACTGTTGATTATTCTTCCAAAAGATATTCTTTTCTTTACTGTTGTGAGGTGTGGTGAAGGGTGCTGTCTAACATAATCCACCATAATCTTCTTGACTGTGGAGGCCACAGCATGTAGTTTACATTAGTTAATCATGTTAACATTACAATAGTTAATCATTCAAACCAGGTCAGTAAAATGACCCCACTTCATAACTAATGAACTGCCATTCTTTCCATTGTAACACGACTTTTTAGTGTAGTTCATAGGTGAGCAGTTACATACTATAGCCCACTTATCTCAGAGAACACACTGTAAATCCCCACTTCCTGTCCATCAGTAGATAGGTAGAAGAGCTGAGCACAGCACTGACCTGCGTATAGCAATATATCAGGCACAGTGGTGTTGCTGAGGCTTTTAAAGTATAGATAATTTATTTAAGACACCTGTTTTCAAACATTGTACATGTACAGTTGTGATCTGTGGCTTATCTTCAGTGTCTTCAGTTGTCCTGTGAGTACGATTAGCTGCTCTGTGATGTAGCATTAGAAGCATTTGATATGGACAAGCACAAGTTATGGTGGCTGGCTTCATGTATCTTAAGGGAAGCACATTCTAGCTTTGGCTGGCTAGTGGGTGGAAATTGACAAATAAACAATTTTGGAGAAAATCATAAAAATATAATAAATAATTTTATGCCTTTGATGGTTTATAGGAATGATGCAAGCTACAGCAGGATTCTTCAGCTACTTTGTGATTCTTGCTGAGAATGGATTCCTTCCTACAGACCTAATAGGAATGCGTGTTGGTTGGGATGATAAATATGACAATGAATTAGAAGACAGCTATGGCCAACAGTGGGTATGTGGCACTGACTTTAGAGAGCTCAAATACTGAACTGACTTTTCATGTAACCTACACATTCATTTACACTACATGTTGTCCTTTTTACATTACTACTACAGACATATGAAAGAAGAAAAATTGTGGAGCACACGTGCCATACTGCATTCTTCGCCAGCATAGTAATTGTGCAGTGGGCTGATCTGATTATCTGTAAGACCAGAAGGAACTCTATCCTACAGCAGGGAATGAAGTACGTAAAGAAAATTGTAGAACGTATATCATATAGCTATCATATAGCTTTGGTGGATCAGTAGTTAATTACTATATATATTACTATAACAAACAAATGATAACATGATTTCTGTTTTGTAGATTACTCTTTCAAATTCTAATCCCCTATAGCTTCTTTCTTTATTGTTTCTAGAAATAAAGTATTAATCTTTGGGTTGTTTGAGGAAACTGCATTGGCAGCTTTCTTATCCTACTGCCCAGGCATGGATGTAGCTCTCAGAATGTATCCACTCAAGTAAGTTTGTTTTAAACATATGCTTATGAGACCACAAGTACAGTACATTTGAATGTACTGTATATGAAAATGACTTCTTCCAGAGACTGTGGCCACTTAAATAACTATAATCTATCCCATCTAGACCAAGCTGGTGGTTCTGTGCCTTCCCATATTCACTACTCATTTTCCTTTATGATGAGGCAAGAAGGTACCTCCTTAGACGGAACCCAGGAGGTAAGAAAACATGAGTGTGGAAATTGAATCATTTCTGTTCATTTTATCTGACATTTTTCTGACGTGTATGTTCTTTATTTTAGGATGGGTGGAAAAGGAGACATATTACTAAGAAAATCCTCTTTTCAACTATGAAATTCATGATGACTTCACACTGCCATAGAAAGAATTGGGCATACACAATCCCCAAACTGCATCAATCATAAAAGCATATTATTATTATTATTATTATTATTATTAATATTATTATTATTATTATTACAAAAGACAGAAAGTGAACAAAGACAGTAATGTTAAAAAAGACTGCTTTTGCAATGCATAATAATGTAAGAACGGTACCTCTACTACTACTGACAGAATGTTAGCTGCAGTCTTTTTCCAGAAATGCTAAATAAACATCTCCTTAAAGAAAACTATTGTTGTTATTACTTATACACTATATGACCGAAAGTATGTGGACATCCAGATATTACAATCTATACTTTTTAAGCATCCATTTAGTTTATTTCACGCATTTTACTTTTTTATTGATAGAGGTCAGGGGTGTCGAAGCAGGTGGTGGGAGGGGGGGCACATTACTTAATTAGTTGCCTTTCCTTGTATTTTGGTGTATTTTTAACGGATTTAAATGATAGCTATCATTAAGCTAGCTGATAGATCTTCTAATATTAATTAGCCAGCTAACTGCACTAACATTTCCATTGGAAAAAAAAAGTCTTAACATTATGTCCATTGTGTCCTAGAGCAAATACTGCAAACAACTGATCATCAACCAAGAACAGCCTGCTGTTACTTATAGTAAATAAAGCAAAGCTGACTTCTAATATTTTATTGTTTAGATGAACATTCATTTAACATGGCCTAGGGTTGATTTTGAGGGCAGATAACAAAAGAATAAGGTTTTAGCTAAAGCTGGACATTGTAAGATGGCAATAGGACAATAGGACTGACATGACCTCCTCCAGTTTTGAGCAGTCTGCACCTTTACTGTCTATGTACTGAAGATTCACTTCACTGACGTGCGATGAGTTGTTGTAGGCAACATGGAATGGATTTCAGTGGTATGTTTTCTCCCATCGATCAAGTGGATTCTTTCATGAAGCTACAGAAACATCACTGGGTGAACTAATATTTTATGTTAAATGTGTGTGTGTCGGGGGGGTGGGTGGGGGGTCCAAACAAAGAATCATGAAATGTAAAGGGTTGAATGGTGGCAACGCCTATGATAGAGGTCCACATTTGTCTTTATTGTGTTGTGTTTTATAAATAAAATATATGCACAGGGAATAAGATAAAGGTGTGTGGATAGTGTTGTGAAGTAATCCTCATTCAGTAGCTCAGTGTAAATAAAGAGCACTACAGAAAACACTATAGATGTAAAGCACACAAATTGCACACATATATGTTATTGACACATATACAGAAATATAGTACAGCTTTATATCAGCCATAAGTGTCACTACAGTCGTCATTTAATTATCCTGCAAATTATTTAATTTTGATTTATTTTTATTTATTTTTTTATTTGGATAATTTACTCCCTGTTTGTTCTAGTTACCTCACAGAGACGATAGCATGCAGATAAAGTGATATGATGAGCAGCAGTAACATTTGATTTAAGGACTCTTCCAAATGACCTATTGTTTTATCAGTGGAATTATTTCCTTTTAATTGAGGCAAAATGGTTAAAATGATGAGAATCAGCAATCAAAAAGCTTTTTTAAACAAAATGCTGATACCTATATAAACCGTCACAGCCATTTCTAGCTGGGTAACATTATCAAAACATGAGTGAACTCACTGAGAAACAGTATGTAAATTGGTCCAGAAGATAAACATCACTGATCTGGCTTGTGTTTAGAGGTGGCCATTTGAACATTTGAAAGTAAACACAGTTAACCTGATTAATAACCTGCAGTAATGGTTTCAGTGTAACAAACTTTCACAGTAAAGTTTATTATAATTTATAATGCTTTGCATTTTAATATATTTATTGGAAATCGCTTTCTTACAATGAAAATTAACTAAAGGTTAACTGATAAAAATGCTCTTATACTTTATCCTCATACACTATGATACATTCATATGAATTTATATGGCAGTGAGTTAAAGCTGTTTTAAACTATAAAATGCACAAGTTTTTCTTAGTGAAAGTCACATATCATGTAATGCCTAAAGCTGTTTTTTATTAAAATAAAGCTCTTCAAAGTAAAACAATGGTGCTGGCACATTGACTCAGCTATGACTGAGTAATCAGCTGAAATATGTGAACTATTGTACAGATCTGGGGGATGTTTAATGCTAAATACTTCCTAACTTAGTATTTAAGATCAATCTTACATTTAAGAGTGTTTCCCGAATCCCTTTGTAACTTTCACGTGTAGTTGTGTAGTTCCACATCAAAACAGACAGAGGCACTAATTTTCTGTTTAAAAGTCATTTATGTGCGGGTTCACTACACAGAACTGTTTATACGTCTTAGGAACATTAAATAATGTTGGGAAAGACAAAATGACTTAAAAAATAACAAAATCCATTCTTTATTACTTGAAAGAAAAGGACAACAATGTCCAGTATTATATCTGATAACCATTTGGTTTTTTTTCTTTAATGTTAATCCTAGGTTTAGTTTATATAGTTTAATAAGGTAATTGGATGGTTAGTTTTATTGAGTTTCTTAAAAGAATCTGCCACAGGTCCTTTACGAGGTTTGATTGTCACACTCAGGAGTCTTCATTATGTTTTTTTTTTATTTTATTGAAGATAAACATTTTTTTAATAAGTTACTGACATACAATTATTATTATTATTATTATTATTATTATTATTATTATTTGTAACATTATTATTGGTAAAGTTTAAATTAAACTATTTAAACTATTTAACTTAATTACTTAATTGAAGTACATGAGAATATTTGTTGATGTGATTTGATTAAATAATTAAATGTTTTTCTAGTGTAGTAGTACATTAATACCTGTATTTGTTGTAAGCAAATGGATACAAACTGGCCTATCACATATCCAATCAAACTGACTGATTAATTATTTACACACACCCCACTCCCCCACCCACATGCCTCCAGGGTTGACGGACATCACTAAAGTGGCCTCTAGAGTTGCAGAATGAGACAGTGAAAAGTGTCCTAATGGCTGCCTTTCTTATAGGAAATAAATAACTGAGTGCCCTCTTGGGTTCCCTTTCTTGCTGTGTATCTACATTAGAAAGAATGGGGGTAAGTTTCCTGGAAGCCTCCTCAGTGGAGAAAATGTTTCATAGTGCCCTATAGGTGCCCCCACCATGGGATACATTTGACATCCCCTTTGTAATTAAAAAACCTGTGATGTGCCGTCTCAGATGTCCTTCCAAGTGAGAAAACATGATGCAATGCCCTTGTAACACCCCTCCTGGGGCAGGCTTTATCAAAGTTGTTGCCATGCCAGCAGTCATAGACAGCAGGGGTCCAGTGAAATAATTTAGATAAGATTTTAAATGCACATCTTAATTTTAAACACATTGCACAGCTCCTGACATTCTACATTTAAACACACTGTACAGCTGCTATGTTTTATTGTTGATTTTTATTCATGTATGAGCTGTGTAAGTCTGTGATCCAGTGACTGTGAAACCCAAGACGAATTTCCCTCTTGGGGACAATAAAGTATACTTTACTTTACTAACAAACATAGTACACATTTTTGCAATGGCCCACTAAAGATTTTGATTTCATCTCATATATTGTTAGCTACTTTATTTTCCTTTTCTGCCAGATTTTTACTGCATAAATAAATAAACAGTTGACATATTGACACCTCCAGATTCTTCAGTACAATTATGTGATGTTGGCAGGTATACAGCCTTTTGATTGGACACGTGATTTTCTTGTAAGTTTTGGCACAATTATAGAATTAATAGAGCAGTTTATGCTTTATGAAATGATATGTCATACAATCTGTGTATGATAACTGTACGTTTTTGAATGTAGAAATGAACAACACAATATATTTGTAATGTTAAACTGATCATGTCACTCAACACACATTGGGAGAATGGACTAACTCTTTCAGAAACAACCATCTTTTGGGTAAAATTTTACTAAACACCTGTACCATAGCAACGGCTTAGCAACCACTTACTAACCAACATCGATACCATAGCAACATCTTAGCAACCCAATCTGTATTTAGGTTAACTGTATAAATTAGATTACACTAGATGTACAATTGTCATTGTCATTGTCAAAAATTGCAAACACAGTAAAATTTCAGCTTTGTATTCTCATTGTTAAAACTTTTCCAGTCAATTAAATGTTCTGTTACCACTGATAACTTAGCTGTAACCCTGACACCTTTCATCAGTTTGCGAGGAGGTAATACAGCTAGATTTAAGTTGTAAAGATTGAGGTTTATCAATAAAAACATTACCAAGTACTAATTTATGTTGACTTCAGGTTATAGATAGCTTCGTCCTATTTTTTGCCTAGATATATAGCTTTAGATCTTGCTAATGCTTAGCTGATTTCTAAACTTAATTCAATCCGTGTAGAAATCATGACCTGCCTATAAAGAATTGTTTTAGGTTAATTTACATAAATGACTATAGGAACTTTAACGTTTGGTGTAAATTGCTTTTTTTAATCAATGTAAAAGTGGGGTTGGCATTTAGCTAACTTGCCCTATGATTACAGAATGTCAAGGAGGGAAAGAAAAGTATATTTTAAAGGAGATTTGAAATGCTGCCAGAAGCAGATTTTCTTTAAAAGATTGGGTCCAAAGCTGCAGCAGTGAGCGAGGAGAGAAGGATAAAGGTCTGACTGACAGCTAGTTATGCACTGCCTTGTCTTATGTACAGACATTACTTACTGACAATCTGGTGCTTATGTATCAGCAACAAAGTCATTTCAGAGTGACAATCTTAAATTTTTTCACGTGATGTTGAGGGGGATTAATTCCAATCAAGTCAAAAGGGCTAATGGTAATGTAATGTTGTATGGCATATATACAGTATTTTTATTTACAGTGTTAGAGAAATTAAATATGATCTGAAAATAAAATATGATCTGCAAATTCACAAAACATCCAGCTAAATGAATGAACTGACATCAGGATTCTGTTCCTGTATCATAGACCCATGGGAAAACCATGGTAATCAGAGTTAGCGTACATTTTGCATGTCAAATGTGGTGTCATTTTGATGAATGTGTTTTGTGATTTTGCAGCTTGTTTTTAATTCACACTACACTGGGTTTTCTTGGCCAACATATATGATGTAAAAATATTAATATTTGCTTAAAGAAAGCACAGACTGAGGTATAATAATTTGTTAATATAAGTGAATTAGTGGTTTAGGTTTGACTGATGGTGTCCTTCTAGTTCAGACACAGAGGAGGGGTTAATTAAAAAAAAAAACTACTTAAGAAATAAATGTATATTCTGCCTTATAGGATTGGCTTGTAACAATTCAATATTGCACCACAAGTAAACTAGTAACAGTAAGTAAACTGCCCCAGGCGATCTAATTTGCACCATATAAAACATGATTAAAAAAGCTTACCATGAATTATTTTCCATAGGATGTCTTACCTGTATTCTCTTATGTGCATTGTTATTGACATGGTCTTTCTTTAAACTCTGGTACATCATGCTGTAGCTGAGACAGGCTCAAGTTCCTTCAAATACCCTGCATGCATTAAAGAGAAGATAACTGCACATCTTGCCCCAATAACCAAGCATTAATTCAAGACAGATAGGACACAATCAGCTGAGTACTGAAAGCTAGCAAATTCTAACAGCACTTTGTGGATCTGCTTTGAAATGACAAGTAGACTACACTTTAAAATTCACTGTAAATTAATAACAGTGAAATACTGGCAGCAGAGACGCCATCATTTTACAGTGCATCTACTGTAATTTATTTTCAGAGCATTTTACTGTATTACGATATACGACAGTAAAAAATTTTGTGGAAATTATACAGTGTAATTTTATGAACTGTAATTTTACAATGTTTTAAATTTTTCAATAATTATTCAGACAAAACAATCCCTGACACTGAGCTTATCAGAAGATAAGCAACGTTAGCAGCTACCTAACGCTACGTCCCTGTTTCAAATTCACCTTGACAACGACTCTTATCGGAGCTGTGTGGTACAAACACGCCGGTCAGAAACGAGTCAGCAGGTGTCGAGAATGATGGATGTAGGCTCTGGCCTGGGAGTTTGTTAATTAGCTAATACACACTTCATGCACTGATGTGAGGTGTAAGACAGTCCACAGAGCACAGAGACTAGAAAAGCATGTGAATGGTGGAAAACAAGATGAGTCACGTTCAAATGATTCGACTCACCCCATCTCATCAAATTTTGCAACAACATGTTTTTTTTCACTCAAGATAAGTATAAGCTTTCAGGCCATTAAAAAAGTTTATCATACAATTGAAAATACTGTATTATACTGATAAATTATGATTATTTAAATACTGATAAATAATGATAAACAGTTATCTTCTGTTACCGGTTAACTGACTGCATTACTGTTAATGTACGTGCAAGAAATGTTTATAAAAATGTTTATGTTTTTATAAAATACATTGAGATACTGTTAATAATCCACAGTAATTTAAAATTGATTTGTTACAGTGTAGTAAATATGTGCTGGTAAACAATGGTTACATTTCAACTATATCTTAAAACAAAGTTAATAATCTTCAAAATGGAATCCAAATTAGTTAAACATGAGGCCTCTACAATTAATGATCAGAATTACAGCACCTACACAATATACTAAAACACAATAAACATAATCATTTTTCCCCAAGCACACTGAAGTCGGAAAATGGTTAAGGTCATGGAACATGGACCATCAATGCTAACATTATAAAAAGACAGGATGATTATAATATGTCTTTCCCATTGTTATTTGCAAAGCACTTTTATAACTAGAGCTTGCAAAAAAAAAAAAAATCTCAAGTAACAACTTGCTGATTTTGTTGATCAGCAAAATCATGTAATATAATGTAATATAAGGATGTGTTTATGAACGCTTGGTAACAAAATTAAAGAAATTCAACTGCAGAGGCACTGCTAGACCCCCTTTCCTAGGGCACATGCTCCAGTATTCATTTACTGTGTAATAAATAATTTAGACTGATAATAAGAGGGAAATGTTGGATTCTTTTTTTCAAATAGATCATAGCAGCATATCAGCTCGAAATACAAGCTCCTTGGATGCACCTTTTCTTTCTTTAGATTACTTTTGAAATGCTGTCTAACTATATATATATATTTTTTTTTTTGGCGGGGATGGGGGGGTGGGGGGGGGGGCTCTTCTGTATTTTTGTTACATGAAGATGTACACTACCTTTTAAATGTTATTTTTGAAAACTATTATTTTAATTGTAGATGTAGTATTTGAGTATGATATATAATGTGGTCTACTTAATTATTTTTTACATTTAATTAATAAGACTAATTTGGTTTTAATAAATACATCTTTCCTGATTTAACTATGGAGTTCTTTAGTCAACAAACAACCAATTTCACACAGTAAACTAAACATATATAGTATTAATTATAGAACTCAGCTAAAGTTTCAAAGGTCTTAATCAGTTTTGAGGCTTTCAAATCCCAGCACTGATAAACTGCCTATGATAATGATCTTGAGCAAGACCCATTGAGCTCAGTTATAAGTTGCTCTTTCAAAGTCATCAGTCAAATTATTATTAATCATATATCAAAATATACTGTTACGAAGTGAACAAGATTGTAAAAATGTGTAGCATTTGTCTTGTTTCTCTTTGTTTTAAATCTAAGAATGATCTCGTGGCTCTTTTTGTCTCATTTCTGTCCTATAGAATTAGAGGAGAAATTTCCTAAGATGTCAGAGAGAGACCTTTAGGCAAATAAATGTACTGCTGAGTTATTGCTATTGCATAGAGCTGTTCAGACACCTGCATAATACTGAAGAAAAAAAATGAAACAGTTTGATTTGTCTAATTCAAATCAAAATTATGAATATCTGTATTGTATTTGTATGAATTTGATCATTTAAAAAAATGTAAATACTGATTATAATACTGTCTCTATAGGTAAAAGATTATTAGAAGCTTAAATAAAAAAAAAAGTTAAATTCTTCAGCTTAGGTGAGAAATTCCAAAGAAACTTTTAAGTCTTTACATTCTTTTGGTGCTTCTTTCCTGCTAATCTCTTAAAAATGCTCTTGAAAAAGACTTTACTCTCTTATTTAAAAATAAAAATCACTTACCAATAACACATTGTTTCTGTAGAAGGCTTTCCTCGTGCTATCATGTGTTAGAGAGGTTTACTCATAATCAGTCTGATCTTAACTGCTAAGAGTCTGTTTTGTCTTGGTTTTTGTCCTTAAAATTGTCCCCAAACAGCTCACCCAACTATGTGATGTTTATAGTATTCTTTGTTGTGTGTGTTGTCTCCGCCCTCTTTGTACCTGTACCACACCCAGAGTGAAGTTCATCAGAGACAAGACCTTTAACAAATACCTACAATACCTATTTCATTCCTTATGGCTCTATTCCACAGATTCCAGTTACTGTTAGCAAAGCCACATGTTTTTCCTTTTAGTTTTTAATTGTTTTTGTCATATTTAGAAATTTAGAGCATCCAAGTTATCTTTGAGATTTTGTGATTTAAATTTAATTGCCATATTCTCAATAATACACACAATAAAAGAAGAGTATGGGGCTACCAAGGTTCATGAAGCTTAATTCAGAGGGTATTTTTTACAGATTTAACTAAGAGTTAAGTATGATTTTTTTTAATTGCGCAGTTGTGATTGTGGTTAAGTATCGCAAGGACAGTTAGAATGGGTTTGTTTTGCTCAGTTACACTGACATTATTTTAGTTGTCACTGTAAAAAATCTATTTTAATCAAGTTAGGTTCTAGTGAGCCAGAGTTTGTATTCGTTACTTTTTGCATTAAATTGTGAATGGAACACTTTTAATAAACTGTATAATAAATTTAAATGTCTATTTTATTATTAAAATCTACTGACAAAATTGTGTAGAAAAACCTAATGATTAATACGTTTAGGATGTCATTGACAATATAAAATGACCTACCTGCATGGACACCTGGTGTGTCTAAAATACGTAAATGTTTGTACACAAACAATTCCCCCACTTCATGCATGTTTAGGGAAGTGCTTTGTTGTGATTCACCTTTATTTAAGTCTCCTCCCCTTCAGACAGGTAAGATAGTGGCTATGTGACATAGATTAGCATGTTTCTTAGAAATACCTATAAAGGGCAAAAGAACCTTTCTAACTGGAGAAAGGCAGATGTTATCTGTCTTACTGAGTTATTGATGAATATTTTTTATATATATTGATGAATATCATTCATTTATATTTTTATTGCTTTCTGGGTATTTTTTCTGAATACCTGTTATAATACACCTTAAAAGAGTATGGATATAAAGAATGTATTTACTTTCTACAAGTCAAGATGTTCCACATCAAGCACAATTTCTGCACAAATTCTGTCAAAAAAGCCCTTGGATGGTTATTCCGAAGATATACAATAGCTGAAACTGAATATTGTTGAGTAATGCATGAATTTACCTAATCATACGATGCCACAAAAGGTCATTTAGAACATACATTTTGTTGAGAAACGTATTATATAGTGAATATATTAATTTTTGATACTGATTCATGTTTTAATTATCACTGTATCTCAACTGATTAATGTTTCGGCCTTATCTTGAATCACTATTTCAGGTAAGGAAAATTAAAATAATTAATGTATTGGTTTTGTAAAGTAGTGGTTTTGGGTTGCATGGTGGCCTAAGTGGATGGTGCTGTCACATCATGGGCCTGGGTTCAAATCTTAAGCTAGGTGGCCAGGGTCTTTTTTGTGGGTTTCCTCTTATAGTCCAAACCAATCCATTGTATTGGAAACACTAACTTGCCATAGGTGTGTGTGTGTGTGTGTGTGTGTGTGTGTGTGTGTGTGTGTGTGTGTGTGTGTGTGTGTGTGTGTGTGTG
>JAOVVF010000027.1:3625257-3649358 GCA_028565595.1 Duopalatinus emarginatus
TGTGTGTGTGTGTGTGTGTGTGTGTGTGTGTGAGTGAGAGAGAGAGAGAGAGAGAGAGAGAGAGAGAGAGAGAGAGACTGTCTGTGTGTGTTTTGATGAAGTTGACCTGTCCAGGGTGATTCCCTGCCTCTTGCCCAGTGAGTGGTATAATTGAATTCAGCACCCCATGACCTAGTTGTAGCATGAGTGGCTAAATAATGTGTAAGTGTTAGTGAGTACTGGTGCTTTATGATATATAGCTTTGAAGGCACAAGGTCAGCAGCACTTTAGTGGAGGAGAGTAGGCCTTTTTTGTTTAACAACACACTTACCATTGGCATAACTTACCATAATGTTGCCAGACTTAAACTTTTTTGGTCTCTAATTTCTCTGCTAAGTGAACCACAACTGATGTCTAACACACATAGGTGCGTTGGGACACCTACACTTTACACCTACTGGAGGTATTATGCCATTCTTAATCTACTGATGTTAATATGGAGTTGGTCCCCCTTTGCAGCCCAAACCCCTTCCACTCCTCTGGGAAGGCTTTCTACAAGCTGTTGGAATGTATCTGTGGGAATATTTTACCATGTATCCAGAAGAGCATATGTGAGATCAGACACTGATGTTTGATGAGAGGGTCTGGCTCACAACCTATGTTCTAGTTCATCCTAAAGATTGACCTTAGGGCTCTGCGTGGGCCAGTCAAGTTCTACCACACCAAAGTTTCCCAATTATGCTTTTAGGACATGCTTTATACACTGAGGCATGGTGGAACAAAAAAGGACTCCGCAGAACCCGGTACCACTACTCCAGAGTTCACTCCATCCAACACGTGGAATTGTGCTTGGTGACATAAGGCTTGTGTGCAGCTGCTTATCCATGGAAATCCATGGCTGTAGGCTCCCAGCGCACAGGTTTTGTGCTAATGTTAATGCCAATTGAGGTTTAGAAGTTATTGAGTCAGCAGAGGCTTTGCAACTTTTATGCACTTATGTTCCTCAGCACTCAGCATGGTCTAACAACTTTACATGGTCTAACACTTTGTGGCTCAGTTGCTATTGTTCTTAAAAAAAATCTATTTTTAAAAGAAAAATACTACCCACAGTTGATTAGGGAATATGTAGGAGGAAATAAATGTAATTAACTGACTTGTTGTAACAGGTGCTTCCATTTACAGTGTCACATTTAATTTGAGCTCTTTAGAATGTCCTATCATTATTATTAATTTTCAATATGTTTATGGGGCAGACTGCACGGCTAGGTACTTAATATTATACACAGTGAAACTGATTGAAACACCTGAATTAGTGATTAAGAGGTGAATATTTTTGTCCACAAATTGATTTCATCTTTCTTAACTTTCTATTTATTTCTGTAGCATTTTGGTCATTGATTCCATAGTGATGGTCCAAAACACACTGATGGTGGGACACCATTGAGCTGCCACTGCAAATACCATAAATGTAAGTGTAAAATATTTCATAAGATCAAAGAGAAAAAGGATATACAATACAGAAATGTCTAACCTCTAACAAATATGTCTATTTATACACTTAGTACTTGGTTGGAGCTCCATTACCACAAATTACTGCATCAGTGTGATGTGGCATGGAGGCATTCAGTTTATGGAACTGCTGAGATGGTATTTATATCTGTATTATTTTGATTTTGTTTGATGCAAAATGCAAAATTTACCTTAATCTAACAAGAGGACACAATCTACACAGTATACACCATATACACAAATACAAGATACCATGTATTAATTGATTGATTGATTGATTGATTGCATTCTTTTCTTTTCTAATTTGGGAGGAGTTTACCACACTTACAATTAAAATTATCAAAAACAGTTTCTAAAGGATATGAGCAGTGTTGTTGTTTCAATTTAAACGCCTGATCACATATATACATTTTCCTGCTAAAACATTCTGACTAGGACTTCATAGAAATCATAGAGAGCTAATTATATCCTGAGTGTGGGTCAGGAATACAATATTTTGTTGCTATCTGTAACAGTGTTATCAACTAAGCTTCCTGGGTACTCCATGGTTCTACTGTATGGTGCACCATAAATCATGACAGTCCCAGCAAAGAATTAGCAGTCTGTGCCATCACTCCATGAAGACATGGTTGGCACAGAGGTATTCAAGTGTCCTGCATTAACCACAACCTGACTAAAGACCTTTGCAATGAACTGGACTGCTGACGACACTCTAGACCTCCACACCCCACACCTAATGATTTACTTAATAACTTTTCCATTTTTTTATATAATATTCTATTCACATACTAGTTAAAATATAGTAATATAATATGTAGTCAGTCATATGCAGAATTAGTTTGTGATAAATATCAAAATATTCCAAGAAATACAAGGATAATATTGGTGGGTAATATTGATATATTACTATGTAAACACACTTTAAGAGTTTGAATTACCTACCTGTATGGATCTTTTGTGTATCTACAATACTTTCAAACTTTTCCACAAACACTTCACCCCTTTCCCAGATGTTTTGGGAAACTGCTTAGTTGCTATGGAGGAAAAAAAAAACGGCTTGCCTCCAGTTTTGACCAAAAGCCCTCCCCTTCAGACTGGTCAACTGTTAATATAAAAGGTTTTCCTGCCAGGTTTGGACAAGGACATACTTGAACGGTTTCTAAACAAACACTTAAAATGGGGTTAGGGGTAAGTGCTTATGTTAAATTAAATGTTTTCATTATTATTTAATAATGATATTAATTTGACATTGCATTGTTCCATGTTAAACTAACAATCTTACTAATTTTGTGCAGGCAGGAAATGATAAGTACATGCTGGCAGCAAGTTCAGAGGAAGGGAACAAAAAGAAGAAAAAGACGAAGGATATAAATGAACTGAAGAAAGAAGTGGATCTGGTAAAAGAATTACTATTTAGTTTTTATAGGTCACAGATTATCAAAATAAATACATCAAATATTTTATATGACTTTGTTTACATTTTTGTCTCAAAGGGATGAACAATGAAAAATGTTTGATAAAATGTTTATTGTTTGACTAATGCTTAAATCATTTTTAATATATGTTTATCCATGCAGGATGATCACAAGTTAACCTTGGATGAACTGCACCATAAATATGGCACAGATATTAACAGAGTGAGTGTCTTTAAACAGTTCAGTCGGATATTTTAAATTCAGTAAGTGTCTAGATGTTTTAAGTTTGCAGAGGTCCGGAGAGGCTACATTCTAAATCATGTCTATGGTTTCTTTGGTTCCCCATTTTCAATTTGTTGTTTATAGTTCTTAATCGATATTAATCTGTTTTTGCGCTCCAACTGGTTTACAATAAATGCTAACTTGATTAAAAATCTGTCCCTTTACAATGCTGAAACTCTGCAACTTTAATATTCTTGTTAAAGGCATGAACTTTTAATATAATTTCATAGGGCAAATATTATATACTCTTATATTAAATGTCAGTCTTAAAATACAAAATAAATCTATTTTACAGTCTAGAGAAATATATCTATTTTGACATAACTGTACACTGTATGTAGATATCTTTCTTAGAAAAAGAATAAAATTTTAATAATATGGATCGACTTCATCCCTTCCAGGATGTCTGAGTCCCCATCCACAGAGCATGAGGGCTCACTGAACAGTTTTATACAGAGACTCACTGAAATTGTATTGTGGCTGTTGTACTGTGGCTGTAGGAGACATGTTGGATTATTCTTCTGTTATTTGTCACTATAATAAGACATAATATAGTGATGCTACGAATTATACATATTAATATTTTTTATGCCACTGAATTTAATAAAAAAAAAATTAAAATCATAATCAGTTCTTTTAAATAGAAAAATAACTAACAAATAACCAAAAGCACTAATGAATCATTAATTTCAAATGTTATTCTTTCTTATTTTTTAAAGGGTTTATCTGGTTCCCGAGCAAAGGAGATCCTTGAACGTGATGGACCCAACGTTCTGACACCTCCTCCCACCACCCCAGAATGGGTCAAATTCTGTAAACAGCTCTTTGGTGGCTTCTGTACACTACTGTGGATTGGAGCTTTTCTTTGTTTCTTGGCATTTACAATTCAGATTACTACTGAGAGTGAACCAGAAAATGATAATGTAAGAAACATTGCCTTTAGTTTATATAACTCATTGATACTTTAAATTTCTAATGACACAAGTAATAAGATTTGACTTTTTTTTATAGTTGTACTTGGGAGTCGTGCTGGCCACAGTGGTGTTGATTACTGGGTGCTTTTCATATTACCAAGAAGCAAAGAGCTCAAAGATCATGGACTCCTTTAAGAATCTTGTTCCCCATGTAAAAACATAGACGCTATTATTACCAATATAAAATCTTGACATCCCAGCCTTCATCTGACTATATTTTTCTTATGTAGCAAGCTCTTGTTATTCGTGATGGTGAGAGACAGAACATTAACGCTGAAGAGGTTGTTGTTGGCGACTTGGTGGAAATCAAAGGTGGCGATAGAATTCCTGCTGATCTGCGCATTATTGGTGCTCATGGATGTAAGGTAAGAAAAAATTCATTCAAAGAATTTCAGGGGAAATTTAGTCCAGGTTTGCACATTGCTGGAGTGCAGAGTTGAAGGTTCCATCCTGATCTCAGGTTACTGAGTCTGTGTGGAGTTTTTGTACATGTTCTCCACCATGTTTGTGTGTTTCCTCTGGTTTTTTTCCCACCCCCCCAAAAACACAATTGTATGTAGATTGGTCATGAGAAAGTGTGATTGCATGTGTTCCCTGCAACGGACTCTAGGGTGCTTTACCCAGGTGTCTTCCAGCCTCACACCCTTTAATCCTGCAATAAGTTCCACCATGACCCTGACCAGGATTAAGTGGGTACTGGAAGTGAATGAGTGAGTGAGTGGATTGAGGCTACTGACAAATTGCCACTATACTACCAGAGCCACAGAGATCACTTGTACACAAGCACATGATTTACTAAGAATATATGAGACAATTAAGGACATTATGCATGCATAGTATGCTTGGCCCGTGTATATTATTATACCATACCATAATGGTATTATGAGAAGAGGAACTTATCAACCGATATCTTAACTCAATAAGTTAATACGATGAGTGATGAAAGACTAAAACATAAGCACACCTACTTGAGGACAAATGATGTCTATTCTTATGCCTTTGCAGGTGGACAATTCCTCTCTTACTGGAGAATCTGAGCCACAAACTCGTACTCCTGACTTCTCAAATGAAAATCCTCTAGAGACAAGAAATATTGTGTTCTTTTCCACAAATTGCCTAGAAGGTACAAATATACACTTAAAGTATAAGTCCTTTACCAAATACAAGATTTGGTTTATAAATGTATATTAAAAATACCATTCCTTTTTAGGTACAGCCAAAGGAATTGTCATCAACACTGGTGATCACACAGTCATGGGTCGTATTGCTATTCTTGCCTCAAGCCTTGAGGGTGGAAAGACACCAATTGCCAAAGAGATTGAACACTTTATCCACATTATTACCGGTGTGGCTGTTTTCCTGGGTGTGTCCTTCTTCATCTTGTCCATTATGCTTGGCTACGGATGGCTTGAAGCTGTCATCTTCCTTATTGGCATTATTGTTGCCAATGTGCCCGAGGGTCTGCTTGCTACTGTAACTGTAAGTACTGTACCTAAAAATCTCCATGATGGTTCTGCATTAAAGTTACTTTTTTAAGAAGTTTGGCTTTTTTATTAATAAGTCAATGTTAGTTATTAATAATAACTAAGAACACATTATTAATAATAAACAATTATTTAAATATTTGTTCTTATAGGTGTGCCTGACTTTAACTGCCAAACGTATGGCCAAGAAGAACTGCCTGGTGAAAAATCTTGAAGCTGTGGAGACACTTGGATCCACCTCCACCATTTGCTCAGACAAGACAGGAACTCTGACCCAGAACCGCATGACTGTGGCACATATGTGGTTTGACAACCAGATTCATGAAGCAGATACCACAGAGAACCAAAGTGGAACCTCTTTTGACAGAAGCTCTGCCACTTGGGCTTGTCTGGCTCGGGTTGCTGGACTCTGCAATCGTGCAGTCTTCCTTGCTGATCAAGATAATGTTCCAATTCTTAAGGTACAGTTTGTCACATACACAGAACGCCCTTATTCACCAACCCTTGTTTTTCTACTATTACACAAGTGTAATCTGTCTCTGTCCTCAGGGAGCCTGGTGGCTCTGGCTCCCAAAAGCCTCTTAAGTAATACTTAGATTCTTTCTAAACACACTTCTGTTGCTGGTTTAAATCAAGGGTGGATTGTAGCAAGCATATTGATTTATAGAGTAAACTGAATTGCATGTTGCAGATGTTCTTTTTAAGACTAAAATGAAATGCGTCACTGTTCCACAGAGAGATACAGCTGGTGATGCATCAGAGTCTGCCCTGCTGAAGTGTATTGAGCTCTGCTGTGGTTCAGTGAAGGAAATGAGAGAGAAATACACAAAGATCTCAGAGATCCCTTTCAACTCCACCAATAAATACCAGGTAATAAGATCTACCTGTTTATACAATCTGCAGTCTGTTTGCTTTGTGACTATCAATTTTCTAATGTCACTGAAACAATGTGCTTTCATCCATTAGCTTTCCATCCACAAAAACCCCACTGATGGAGAGAGCAAACACCTGCTCGTAATGAAGGGAGCTCCTGAGAGAATTCTGGACCGATGCTCAACTATTATGCTTCAAGGAAAAGAGCAACCACTGGATGAGGAGCTGAAGGATGCTTTCCAGAATGCCTACTTGGAATTGGGAGGCCTGGGAGAGCGAGTGCTGGGTAATATTCTGTTCCTGAAAGTGTGTGTGTGTGTGTGTGAAACGGCAATGTGATGTGTTAACACAATTATGATCTATTTAGGTTTCTGCCATTATGATCTTCCTGATGATCAGTTCCCTGAAGACTTCCAGTTCGACACAGATGAGGTGAACTTCCCTACTGAGAACCTGTGCTTTGTTGGTCTCATGTCCATGATTGATCCTCCTCGTGCTGCAGTGCCTGATGCTGTGGGCAAGTGCAGGAGTGCTGGAATTAAGGTATAATTTGCATAACTAACTTTATCATCTTTCAGCAGATGTTAACGATGGAATGGTTTACATTTTGAAATTTTTACCTTGTCCCAGGTTATCATGGTTACAGGAGATCATCCAATCACAGCTAAAGCCATTGCTAAAGGTGTGGGTATCATCTCTGAAGGCAACGAGACCGTGGAAGACATTGCTGCTCGTCTGAACATTCCAATAACCGAGGTCAACCCAAGGTAGTGGGCAATTCTTGTGTTCAGATAGAATTATGTGCAAGTCAACTGTTCTTGACGTGCTTTTTGCTTTCAGAGATGCCAAGGCGTGTGTGGTTCATGGTGGTGATCTTAAGGACCTGTCCCCTGAGCAATTAGATGATGTCTTGAAACATCACACTGAGATTGTGTTTGCCAGAACGTCTCCTCAGCAAAAACTCATCATTGTGGAAGGTTGCCAGCGACAGGTAACCACTGATGCAGAATATGACTGAAATGTTCAGAATAATGAATAATGGAGAGTGTACAAGTGGTTTACAAGGGTTTTTTGTTTTTTTTATTATTCTAACAGGGTGCCATTGTGGCAGTGACTGGTGATGGTGTTAATGATTCTCCTGCTCTGAAGAAGGCTGATATTGGTGTAGCAATGGGTATTGCTGGATCTGATGTCTCCAAACAGGCTGCTGATATGATTCTCCTGGATGACAACTTTGCTTCTATTGTTACTGGAGTGGAGGAAGGTAAGGGGCACTCTGCAAATAATAGCAAACAATTAATATTTCTGCTGCAAAATATTCAAATATTTAACTTTTGTGTTTCGTGTTCCAGGCCGCCTGATCTTTGACAACTTGAAGAAGTCGATTGCTTACACCTTGACGAGTAATATTCCTGAGATCACACCTTTTCTTCTGTTTATAATTGCGAACATCCCTCTTCCTCTGGGCACGGTCACCATTCTTTGCATTGATCTGGGGACAGACATGGTAAGCAGAATTGTAATAAGAGCTTGTTTGTACAAGAACTGTTTGACATTTGAATTGAGCTTGAACTATTGTCCCCCACTCCCAGGTCCCTGCTATTTCCTTGGCTTATGAGGCTGCTGAGAGTGACATCATGAAGAGGCAACCCAGAAACCCCAAGATGGACAAGCTTGTTAATGAAAGGCTTATTAGCATGGCCTATGGCCAGATCGGTGAGAACCTCTGCCTCTTCATTGGTTTTTAACAAAGTTGTGTTTATTATTTTATGCATTTCACACACATGCAGTGCAACTAAGCACCAACTCCATTCAAATTCAAATTCTCTAAAACAATAATCATTACTTCAAGTGACTACTGGGGGCCCATCCTTTAAAGCAACGCTGATTTATGCCGTTTTCATTCACAGGTATGATTCAGGCACTTGCTGGCTTCTTTACCTACTTTGTCATTCTGGCTGAGAATGGATTTCTGCCTTCGACATTACTGGGTATACGTGTGCTGTGGGATGACAAGTCCTGCAACGACCTGGACGATAGTTATGGGCAGCAGTGGGTAAGTATGAAATTTGTAAAAAAAAAAATTTCCCTCCCTCCATTATAGAGTTTCAAGTTCTAATGTATCGAAACCTCTGTCCAGACATATGAGCAGAGAAAGATTGTGGAGTTCACATGCCACACTGCCTTCTTCATCAGTATTGTAGTTGTGCAATGGGCAGATTTGATCATCTGTAAGACCAGGAGGAACTCTGTCTTCCAGCAAGGAATGAAGTAAGTAAAGAAAACCCGTCAATGTTTTTGTTCTGAAATCGTGTTGGTTTATTTAAATCTGTGAATAGAAGGTTTACAATTTCTTGTTAATGCAGGAACAAGATTCTCATCTTTGGGTTGTTTGAGGAGACTGCGTTGGCAGCTTTTCTTTCCTACTGTCCAGGAATGGATGTTGCCCTTCGAATGTATCCACTCAAGTAAGTTCTGTAAGGTCCCCTTCCTCACACGTGATTTGAATAAACACATCAGTGATGAGGGCATGCTATACATTTCAAACAGAAAGGTTGTATCTATGTAATAAAACCATCATGTAAAGATTTTGCAGGTAAATGTTTTTATAAACGTTTAATCTTCTGTGATCCTTCTCTAGACCAAACTGGTGGTTCTGTGCCTTCCCCTACTCACTTCTTATCTTTATTTATGATGAAATCCGAAAGCTTATCATCCGACGCAGTCCAGGAGGTAAGTGTCAACTTTTATTTGTGTAATTTTGTTTAATTGCTCAATAATAGACATTGTCGGTAATCAATG
This sequence comes from Duopalatinus emarginatus, assembly GCA_028565595.1. Classification (NCBI taxonomy): domain Eukaryota; kingdom Metazoa; phylum Chordata; class Actinopteri; order Siluriformes; family Pimelodidae; genus Duopalatinus; species Duopalatinus emarginatus. Next base: position 3,634,576 of record JAOVVF010000027.1, read on the forward strand.
TTACTTATATACTTGCATATTAATCAGGGTTATGTGGTCATTTGGTTTTCTGCCATTGTTTTACATTGAATCATGCACTCTATCAGATTTGTGATGACTAAGGCGTGTCTGTTTTGTTGTAGGTTGGGTGGAGAGAGAGACCTATTACTAAAGCATCTTGTCCACATTGCACAAGTTTATTTGCATGGCTGTCTTGCTGCTTGGAATTTAACCTCAGTAATTCAGTTTTTTTTATATACACACACATCTGTACATCTTTAGGGAATGCTTGACTCAAACATGGAGATCATGAACCAAGACATTGCGTGCCTTGTTTCTGAAGCCGGACCAATTTTCTACGTTTTTAAATTGTAATATGAATAAACTCCCAGTCGGTTTCCACATTTGGAATCATTTGGATGCTTTACATTTATTCATTTGGTGGGTACTTTGTTCAAATAAACCTACAAGCTGATATGGGACACAAGCATAGAGCTTAGCAGTTTGAAAGGGTCTTGCTCAATGGCCTTAAACTGCCCACTGACTAAATTATACAAAAAAACAAAAAAAAAGTTTTTAAAACCTTTTAGCTCTTGGTGTGAACTTGTTAATCTAAAATGAAAAACTCTGAATAATCATGTTCTGGTTTGCAGCGTCTATTTCCAAGTGGGATAAACTCAGTTAATAGACATATTTATAGCTTTAAGGCTTTCATGGTGCAAAATGATCTGTGAGATTTACAGACCAAGTTGGAGCTATTGAGGCGTGTATTTCTGTGCTTCCATCTCAGGGGTGGGTTTTAAAGTCTGCTCTTTATGTATTTTAAGGGAAGCATAATCCCATAATAGCTCCCCAACATGTCAGCAAAAGCCGTTTTTATCATGTTTGAAGCTAATTCTGTTAAATTCACATTACATGTGATTTTTACATTGAAATCTTTGGAATTTATATGCACAGAGAAACTTTGGTTTAATTTCATATGTGGCTAAAGGTCACATTGCTGCAGTTCCTCTGTGTATGTAAATTTACTGTGCAAATGGTTTTTGTTTAGTTTAATTTTTTCCCATTTAAGACCATTTTCCTCAGCTACTATAAAAAACTGAGGCCAACACCTATATAATTGTCAAGGTTACAACTTGAGCTACACTCTTTCAGCTGTGCTGTGCTTAATTGATTTACAAATATTTGATAAACCAGATGAAACAGTGGCACATCAAACTTTTTCTTTTTCCTCAAAGTATTTAAAAAGGTCAGTGAGAGAATTTGTGTATTGCAGCATTTTTTGTTTGGTGCAATAACAATAAGCATGAACCCAATTTCCTTTTCATGTAGGAGTATGCTTTTGCCTGATGACATTAAGGCCAAAAAATGTGATTTGTATTTAAACCATGTATTCAGTGTGCATGATTTTGCATGACTTAGAAAATTAAGAATTATACAAACAAAACAGCAACTGGGTCTAGTGTGAAATGAATTAATAATAAGGCAGAGGAAGTGCTTGGGGACCAGGTAACGTGTGTGCAGCCATCATTTCTGCCTAATTTTTTTGAAACCTTAATAAAATGCAGGAAATATGAGCTTGCCAGTCATCTTCTGTTTATGACCTCCTTGGTATGTAAGTCATTAATATAAATGCATTCCCTATATGAATGAAGACTGTTAAATGAATCCACAATAAAAAAACAAAAGGTTATATTGTCTCCTGACCATTCTTTTTCCATGCCTTTAATTGTCGCAAAGCAAATTTACACAAATCCAGAGGTAGAATTGGATTTCTAATGAGCAAGCCAGATGTGGCAGGACCAAGAGTAAACTCCCTCAGATAACCTGAAGAACAGTTAACTGAAAAACTGTACTATAATTTTACAATCAACTAATTCATGTTGGGGGATTTTGGACCATACTAAACCATTAATATTGTTTTGTTTGCCCACTAGAGGGCAAAATTTAAGGTTCATTCATTAAGTTTGAGTTCTGGTTAGTTTCACACTTCATTAAACATAAAACAATACATAGTAGGTGTAGTAGGTAAGTATATTAGAATAGACTAAGAGGAGTGGCTGTGGTGTGGGTGGTGGGGTGTGGGTGTGGTTTGGGTGGGTGGGTGGGGTGTGGTGTATGTAGGTGGGTGGGGTTTAGTAGGGTGTGGGTGATCATTACTGTGGTGACGTCGCACATTTGGCAGTGAGGGACGCCGTTTCTCCTTCTGAGAATACATGTTGAGATTCTGTCATTATTTCCAGATTCAGGTGGATGTTTTTGTGTAAGATTTTCTATAATTGTTCTGAATTTTCAGTAGTGAAGGCAGAAGTGCAGCTGTCCTCATCTCACCACTCTAACACTGACCACACACTCGTTCCTGTTTATACCGGTCTGTCTCTACAGCCAGACTGTGGTCACTGAGCCTGTACTCAGGATCAGTCTGAGCAGCACCCCGCTCTGAGCAGGTGTGTTTACTGCCCCCTAGTGTTCACTGGTGTGTGTGTGTGTGTGTGTGTTTATACATGTGACAAATAAAACTTTGAATCTTAAATCCATGCAGTAGTCATACACGGTACAACATGCAGTGAAATGATATTTGACTGTCGTCCACAGAATATAAACTAGGTAACGAAGTAAACAGTAATAGAAGAGCACAGTAGAGTTAAAGTAAAATTAAATATTCCTAAATTAAAATTATAGAATATAAAATAAAATATTAAATTAAGATAAAAAAAATATATACATAGAGAATAAAATAAAGTATATATATATATATATATATATATATATATATGTACACAAGTTAAAGTCCGGAGAGATATACACACTGTGTGTGCAAAACCGCAGTTTTGTGCGTGTGCGAGAGTGAGGTGGTGTGCAAAAATGTGCAAAAATGCAGTTCGGTCGTGTGTGAATGTGCAAAAATGTGCAGAAATGCAGTTGGGTTGTGTGTGAGAGTGAGGTGGTGTGGGAGCCCTCGTTGTACAGTTCGAGTGTGGTGGACTAGTCTCTGTACTCATTCAGGCCTCAGACAGCTTGCAGGAAGAAGCTCCTCCTCATTCTCTCTGTGTTTGCCTTCAGGGTGCAAAAGCATTTCCCAGAGCGTAGCAGAGAGAAGAGTCTATTGTTGGGGTGACTGAGGTCCTTCACAATCTTCCTGGCTCTGATCCAGCACCTCTTACTGTAGACAGTCTGCAGTTCAGGAAGCTCGGTCTGGGTGATACGTTCAGCTGATCGTACCACTCTCTGGAGGTCCTGTCTGTCCTGCTTGGTGCTGTTCTTAGACTAAGCTGTGATGTTCCCCGTGAGGATGCTTTCAGTGGTGTAGGAGTAGAAGTTCTGCAGTACCTTGGAGGGCAGTCTGAAGTCCCTTAGATGTCTGAGGTGGTAGAGACGCTGACGGACCTTCTTTGTGACTGCATTAATGTGGCAGGTCCATAATAGGTCCTGTGAGATGTGAACTCCAAGTTACTTGAAACTCTCTACTCTTTCCACTGCCCTACCGTTGATGAGGACAGGGTGGTAGCTCCTATCCTGTTTTTTGCTGCAGTCCACAATCAGCTCCTTTGTCTTTCTGACGTTGAGGTGGAGATTGTTGTCCTGGCACCAGATCTCTAGGTGTCTAATCTCCTCCAGGTAGGCCCTCTCGTCGTTGTCTGAGATCAGGCCTACCACAACGGTGTCATCAGCAAACTTGATGATGGTGGTGGAGCTGAAAGTGGCCACACAGTCGGCGGTCACATTCCTCTGTATTCAAGCACAGCAGGCAAATAGTTTCACACTTTTACTTAACTCAAAAGCAGCTGACAGAGAGGACTGGATTTAGGTCCTGGATTTGAAGTGCTTTATACTGTAGTATGTTTTTGTCACTGGATTTTTAGATAGAGCCAGAATTTTAAAGCTCTTTTTTTCTGGACAGGAATGATCAGTGGGATTTGTGCATTTGTTGGTGTTTTAATCTATTTCTGCAGAACTCACCATGCAGGGACACTGTGGGATGCTTGTCCCAATTATCGTCATCGAGTATACTGAGTGTACCCCAAACCTCACTTCCACACAGTGCAATAGGTGTAAAAACATCAAAGATTTTTACACCAGATTTTAATTGGGAACTTTATTTTGTGGCATTTTTTTTCCTGATTGCATAGAGAGCACTTTGTGCCTTTTCCTTTAGTGCATTTGTTTCCAGCGGCTCTGCTTTTCACTCCAAAGTAGTCCTAGTGTAAGGAGTGCTCTAGGGCAGTGAAGATGTAGCTGTTAGACCTAAGATTACAATTTTGGCTTTGTCCAGACTGACTGTCAGTCAGGGCCCAGTCCTGACAGTACTGCTCCAGCAGGTCATCTGCCTGGAGCAGGAATTTTATGTCCATGTTGTTTAGGGTGGGTCCAGAGGCTGCAGATTGTTCCAGTAACACCCCTAACTCATGTATGTAGATATTGAACAGGGTTGGACTCAAGCTACAGCGCTGTCTCACCCCAAGTATTCTGTCCTTCTACTGCCCAGGTTTATTCCACATTTATTGTTTATGTAAATTATAAATTGATGATTTCATGTACATTTCCCCTACACCACATTTCAGAATCTAAAAAAGCTTTTGAATGATTTTGATTTTTAACAAAGCTTGTGAATATTTTTCTGTTACAGTTTTGGTGGGTGTGCTGGTTGATTAGGGTTTGCAGGGTGTACATATGATCAATAGTCTGGGCTATTGGTGTTAATGATAAATAATATCTATAATTTTAATTTACAATTATAATAATAGATATGATCCGTGGTCTACATGTTAATGATACAGCAGAACACCTTTTCCAGATTAGTGCTCACACAGATTCTCCAGTAATTATTGGGGTCAAATTGGTCTCCACTTTTGTACATTTGGGAAATTAGCTCACTGTGTAGCTGACCTGGGCTGGTGCATTGTCCTGTAGTGTATTTTCTTTAACCTATTATTTCAGCCTGTAGCAGGCAGAGGCACTGCAGTTCTGGGTGAGGGAGTCCTGTGTGGGGTCGGTGGAGTGGCTGCTGTAAGGCACTGCTGCTATTACAGAGAGAGAAGCCTTCTCTCTCTCAGCTAGTTCCTTCAGTTTAGGTCAGTCTTTCCTAAACTGTTAAAGGCATCTTTCTAAGCCTTAAACCATTCTAGAGCCATTGTTGCGCAAGTTAAAAGTAAATGTAGGAGATCTGCTATAGCTGAGGGGAGGGCTGTGCCAGGCACTGGGACTGTATAAAACAACAGATCTGTTTTTATTTCTTCACTTTTCATAACCATTAAATCTGCTTTTAGAGTCTCAAAAGTCTCTGAGAGTTTTTAGTTTTAAACTTCATCCCAGCTTTATCACTGGTAAGTCCTCAAATGTATCCATGTCTGACTGTAGCTTTAGCAGCTTTAGCTTTTAGCTTTTTTTATCTCTCTGATCTTCTGTGCTGATAAATTCTGTCCTGTGTTTTGGAAGTCCCAGAGTATCTCTCTTTTCCAGTTTCCAAACTTCCTACTTGCAGGTTAATTAGCTTTAGCATTAGCTTTGTCAGTTTTTGATCAGATTAAGTCATCTTGAGTACTTTCTTTCAGAAAAAAAGATTTAAAAAAATAGCAATAAAAATAGTTGGGTCTTTTGGGGCAGTACTGTTATCTGCGGTTGCTTCAGTAGGTCAGGTCTGAGCTCATCACTGTTAAGTGGCAGGTATTCTATTTACCTGAATGTACTAAATGAAGATATCCCATCAGTGGATTTTTTTTTTTTCTTCACTGATGGCATCTGCATCTTCCAGGTCAACAATGCCAAGATTCTTCAGGCTCAAATCATGCATACTTCTTCAGTGTGGTGTCAGAAACCACACCAATCAAGATAGACTTAATATTAGCCCTTATTCTGCCTACTGAATGTAATGCTGTTCTGCCTGCTTTGCGCTTTTTAAAGCCTTCATCTTTTCTGAAACCTAGAGGTACTGCTCACATCCATTCCTCATTGTACCATCCTGCAGCCAGTGGGGTCATGAAATTATTTAACAGGGTCCTTTACAGGGTACCTGAATTTACCACTTCACATGTAACCACAAATGGTTTATGTTTTGATTTTGTAGTGATACTAAGAAAGGTAGCACACTCTTCACTTTGTAGAAACCATTTTATCTTCCGAAAGGTCATCTCAACTTCTGTGATCCAGTGGTTATAGCACAGTCATAAGAAGTCAGGGGAGTGGGAAGAGTTAATGGATTTCAGGAGTTTTACCAGAGTTTTTTACCGGAGTCTACCAGACGTGGAAGTCAGTTCAAATTTCAGTTCATTCTGACTCAAAAAATGAACAGCAAAATCCTGAAACTTGGGACATACAAGTTCTCTACATACATTTTCTCTTGCACATACATGTACACTGAAGTGCCAGAAAAAACATACACACCACAAGCTATTGGAAATATTTCTAGCACTTCAGTGTATGTTCAGGATTATATTATGTCACTTTGTTCTAGGTAGTGATGTGTGTATGAACATAAAACAGGATATTGTTTATGATAGTGCATTGTATTTATGTTTTAGATGCCTTATTCTGCTGATGCCGTTGATCCTTGCCACTAGGTGGTGCTAGTGAGTTAGAGTTAGAATGAGTTAGAGAAGCATCATGCAGACAGTGTGAAGACAATTTAACAGGTGCTGGTCATAAAATTAGAATAGCATGAAAAAGTTGATTTATTTCAGTAAATCCATTCAAAAAGTGAAACTTGTATATTATACTCATTGATTAAACACAGACTGATATATTTCAGTGTTTATTTCATTTCATTTGATGATTATAACTGACAACTAATGAAAACCTAAATTCAGTATCTCAGTAAATTAGAATATTGTGAAAAGGTTCAATATTACAGACACCTGGTGCCAAACTCTAATCAACTCAAAACACCCACAAAGGCCTTTGAATGGTCTCTCAGTCTAATTCTGTAGGCTACACAGTCATGGGGAAGACTGCTGACTTAACAGTTGTCTAAAAGACGACCACTGACACCTTACACAAGCAGGGCAAGACATAAAAGTTGTCAAGCCACTCTTGGACAAGAGACAGCGTCAGAAGCGTCTCGCCTGGCTAAAGACAAAACGGACTGGACTGCTGCTGAGTGTTACAAAGTTATGTTCTCTAATGAAAGTAAATTTTGCATTTCCTTTGGAAATCAAGGTCCCAGAGTCTGGAGAAAGAGAGGAGAGGCACAGAATCCACGTTGTTTGAGGTCCAGTGTAAAGTTTCCGCAGTCAGTGATGGTTTGAGGTGCCATGACATCTGCTGCTGTTGGTCCACTGTGTTTTCTGAGGTCCAAGGTCAAAGCAGCCATCTACCAGGAAGTTTTAGAGCACTTCATGCTTCCTGCCGCTGACCAACTTTATGGAGATGCAGATTTCATTTTCCAAAAGGACTTGGCACCTGCACACAGTGCCTAAAACTACCAGTGCCTGGTTTAAGGACCATGGTATCCCTGTTCTTAAATGGCCAGCAAACTTGCCTGACCTTAAAAAGACCCATAGAAAATCTATGTGGTATTGTGAAGAGGAGGATGCGATACGCCAGACCCAACAATGCAGAAGAGCTGAAGGCCACAATCAGAGCAACCTGGGCTCTTACCTGAGCAGTGCCACAGACTGATCGACTCCATGCCACACCGCATTGCTGCAGTAATTCAGACAAAAGGAACCCCAACTAAGTATTGAGTGCTGCACATGCTCATACTTTTCATGTTCATACTTTTCAGTTGGTCAGCATTTCTAAAAATCCTTTTTTTGTATTGGTCAAAAGTAATATTCTAATTTTCTGAGATACGGAATTTGGGATTTCCGTTAGTTGTCAGTTATAATCATCAAATTAAAAGAAATGAGTATATGAGTATAATATACAATTTTTACTTCTTGAATGAATTTACTGAAATAAATAAACTTTTTCATGATATTCTAATTTTATGACAGCACCTGTAAAGCAATCACAGATTCTTTCCTCCTCCACCGTGCCTGATAGTCAGTCTAGGGGTTCTTTTTTTACACCATTCTGTGGAGTAAAACTCTAGATAATGATTTTGTGTGTAAAATTCTGGCACAGACAACCATGCCAGTCACTGAGAGCACATGTCTTTTTCTCATTCTGATGATTGATGTTAACTGAAGCACTTCACCTGTATAATTGTATGCATTGTGCTCTTTTCACATCACAGACTGATTGGATAATTGTATCATATTGGATTATTATGCATGAGGTCTTCTTTTCAGCGTCCTTTTATTTCTTTTGGCCAATTTATTTACTGTTATCATTACAATCTAAACAGTTGTGAAAGCACAAACTTTCAATCCAATTACTATTTTTATAAAAAAAAATGTGGGAGTATAACCTCTGTATTATGCATCTAAGCTGCATCATTTTCACTTACGTACAAAGCAGTTTACACCACGCTACACAAACATTTATACATTTATAGTAAGGCTTAGTTTAAAAATATTTTTTTTTAAAAACATGACAACAGCCATGGTTAGCTTGCTAGATAACGCTAGCTAACTTGGGTAACAAACATCATTTGACATTTGATTAGTCCTTCCCTTTTCCATCCATTCATTCTCAGGACCGATTGGCCTGGGTTTAATTTACTAGCTTGGAAAAGGATTGCTCCTGTCGTGGTAAATCCAGGGTGAGGCTGGACTCAGCATTGGCCGAGGAGGCGGTGCTAGAACTGTCTTTGTCAGTTCCATGTCATGGGGACAAGGCAGAAATTGCCCTTAGGGATTTCCCATTGGAGCAGATGTGTGACATGGCCCTGAGACATGCCTTTGACGAGGTGAGAGTATGGTCAGGGCACTCAGCTATTTTGCAAAGTACTACCTACCTCTTTATGCTCTGATTGGATCATTCCACGCTGCAGTGGCTTCATTACATTAACCATGTCAATGTGAGAATAAGTCACTGGTATCTGGTGCCCTTGGATGTTTAAGTTCAAGGTGGTCCACAGGCTGGGGGCATAGATTAGCTGCTGGGACTGAGATGGGTGGTGGGCTGTGAGAAAAGCAGGTTGAAGCAGCAGGTAATCATAAGGCTTTAATAAAGAAAAAAAACTGAGCCAGCCCAGAGCCGTGTGTGTCCATTTGCATGATTAAATAAAACACCAAAAAGCAAATGATAGGCATTAATGGGGAAGTAAAAGGGCAAATTGTGCAGAGCAACAAACTAGTAGTTTGCATTTTAATACCTGACTGCAGAGTGACATAACTATCTATAAAACTATTTGTGCTTATGTGTATGATGTAGAGTATTTTTCATAAGCAAAACCTTTGAGTTTGCTGTGCTATTTAGATGACAGTCTCTTTGTTTGTGGTGATAAGAAGACTTCACTGGACTGCCTAGACATGGTTTTCAGAATGTTCTGCCTTCACAATCTTAAACTAGCACCCAAGAAGTGTTATTTTCTAAGACAGTAGTAAAGTTTCTATACATGTACTTGTATTCGTACTTGCAATCGAGGCTCCATACCAACATCTGATACCTTGTGCCTAGTGCACGCTTGTAGTGCTAATGAGCAGGCAACTCAAAATGTCGGTGATCTGAAATTATTTCACAATCAGTGATGCCAACACAAGCAAAGCAGACTGCAAACTGTGCTCTATGATCAGTGACGGATTTAGACATGGCCATGTGGGCAGATTTCACACACACCTAAAGTGGATGATATTATTCCTTGTTAGTAATAATCCCTCTTGTCTGCCTGTGTCACGCTAATTATTGATCATGTGTCTTGCGTCTTCATTAAGGTGCACAAGCTGCACAGGCCAAAGCTTTTTGTGTAAGTAGCTGCTATCTAGCTTTCTTAAATACACTTTTTTACTTCAGTAAATCACTCACATGAAGATATTAGATTAGATTGTTCGAATTTAACCATTCCACCTTAAATGCTGCTGTGACAACACAGGCTTCTTCAGGCTGAAGATGTGCTTTTTAAGTGCTTTGAACTTAACGTCTTCTGCTTTTAAGGTGGAACTGAACATAGGAATAGAAATAGGAATCCAGGTTTATTTTTACGTAAGCTGTTTGCAGAGCCAGATCTAAGGCATACTCAAATTATGTGGCTGCCTAGGGCCCCAACACAACCAGGGCGTCCCTATGAGCACCAAGATATCATGATAAAAAATATTTTAAAATTAACATTGAATAATAAAACAAAATGCTATTACACAAGTAATTGCTCTAAGAACATTGGAGTCCAGCAGATTTCCCCGGTCGAATCGAGCATAAATGTGATTAAGCTCATCTGGGAGTGAGGTGTGGTTGGTAGGAAGTGAAGTGCATGGAGGTTTGAAGTCTCAAACTTTTCTCAGGTTGGCTCGGGACAAGCTGTAGGCCTCCCTACAGGAGGTGAAGAGCAGGAGGCAAACCTCTCTGTTCAACCAGGGCTTTTGGTTTGGGTAAGTCTTTATTTACCTTGTGTGAATATAATGAAATTTTCAGGACAGGAAAGTGGATGACATCTAGTAGCATCTAGTAGCATTGTGTGTGTTTTTGTGGGATTCTTTTACATGTTCATCACATTCCCATGTTAAACCATCATCACATGACCTGCATTTGAATATTAAAACATGACCAGGAGATTATATTTTATCCAGGTCATATATAACGTACTACCCTGACAGAACATTTAAAGCTTTAAGTAATTGTAACAGTAGATATATGAGTGTTTTATACACTGAGGGACCAGAAGAACTGGTACAGATTGGTGTTGGCTCCATGATGGTGTGGGGTTTGTTGAGCTGACATTCCATGGGACCCCTGGTACATCTCCAAACATCAGGTGACAGGTGAACACTATGTGTGTCTCCTTTCTGATGAGTTCCACATGTTCATGTCCTGCACTCCTTCCGATGTGTTCGGCCTCTTTCAACAGGACAATGCACCACCACACACGTCCAGAGACACCTGATTATAGGCAGAGGGACACTCATCTGAGTTTGGGGTTTTGCCAGTCATACCTAAGTCACCAGATCTTAACGTTATTTAACACCTCTGGGATGCTACGCAACTGGGGTGCCACAAATCCTGTAGCTTGGAATACAACAGAATTGTGGACCGTCCTTCAGAAAGTATGGTGTTAATTACCGACAGAATATTCCCACAAGCCCAGTGGGGGACTTAATAAGTAATATATTGGTGTACCAGTTTTTCTATAGTTAATCCTAAATATAATACTATATAGCATTGTAGACTTTCAGTCGTATTGGATTAATTGTGCAAATTGAACCTGTTATTAGAGAACTTTGTGGAATTGGTGGTGAGTGCAGAGACATTGTGACTCTGCAGACAAGTGCCTCTTGTCATCTGTCCATTATGGTGTTTTGCAGACTGTCCATGTCCATGGTGAGTCAGATGAGACTGCAAGAAGATAAGAGGGGTCATAGTAGATCAGGCAGGGTTTGGGGAACAGGAGGAATCAGAACTCAGTGTTGCTGGTATCTCCTGGTGCCTCAGCCATAGCAGGTGTAGCTCATAAGAATGGAAGGTTAGAAGAGAGTACAGATAGTTAGGTATGATGATTATGTAATGGTCACTTTAAATATAAGTTGTGCAGAGAGCAAGCAGAAACTCCGGCAGACTAGCTAAGAAAGCATAACTACATGGATTAATCAGTAATCAGCATCCAACTCAGGGCAGCTGTGGACAGGTTCAATCCCCACAAGCAACAAGACATGACTAAAGTGCCCTTGAGCAATACACCTAACCCCCAACTGCTCCATGTGTTCTGTGGATAGGGTTGCCCACCACCTCACTGCCCCTAATGTGCATGTTCACTAGTGTGTGTTTCTCTGAACAGTCGGTATTAATGCAGAGGTAAAATTCCTCTGTTTGCAACCACAGTGGTCAATGAGTGGTTCACTCACTTTACTCCCAGGATGCATTCTGGGTATTGACTCTAGTATACTCTGTATGACCCTTTACCTGTTTTTGACTCTGTCTCTGCTTCATGTCTTGGACCTGTCCATCTCTGTTGGAAAGTCTCTGCTCTTACCAAGGCAACTGCTGTCTGGTCACACAGAGGTGATCACACCACATCCTACAACCATTTTACTGAGTGCTTCCAACAAGTCTTCAATTATTCCCCAGAAGGCAAGGAAATTAAGAGTGTCACACCAGGAAAAGGAAAAGGAACCTAAATCATATGGAATCACAAAAGCGTGGATGTAAGTATGGACTTTTTTGTTCTACCACTGAAAGGGGGTAAATATGGCTACCTTGGGCCATGGTGCCTGGTAAAATCTTGATTGCACAGTCACAGGTTCTATGACAGGGCAGGCAATAGTTTTGCTGCAGACTTCCTGGTTTAACTGGTGGAATGTGCACTGAGGACTGAGATTCAGGACTATCCATTGTGGCTGAGGTGATGGTGAGGTGTAGGGGATGCAGTCACAGCATTAGAAGTGATATCCTTGTCATGTCGTGAGATTTGGGGATTGTGTTTAAGCGACACTGATGATGATGATGGGATATTTAGCCGTTGTGACATGTGATCAGAACAAGATGGATTTCTGATGAAGAGCACTTATTTGTGCAATGAGCACAGCACAGTCTTTCTCTCCACTATGGGTCTCTTATCAATGGCACACAACTTAAGCGGATGCTGTAGTGGTTGTGTGTGTAGGCGATCCTATGAGGACAGAAACATGGTACAAGTTCATAGTCAGAACTTTTAAGTTTATTGACTGTGTGACATCTGAGATGGACTCATTAGAGAGGTGAGTGTGGGGTGGTTGTCCTCTCAGTGGCCTGGCTAATCATGGTTTATTTGGTGTAAGAAACAGTGCACCACAAAGTGATGTATTAGCTGTAGTACTAGTAGAGGCACAACTCCCCTAGATAATGTATCTAGGGATACATTATCATCCCTGAATGCAAGTTCAAACTCTGAGTTAAGACCCTGACAATAGGTTAAAACAACAAAAATAAAAAACAACAAAAACAAAACCACACAGGCTGGTCAGCACAATAAAGAACCCATTTAAAAAAAGCCTAAAGGAGGGTGTGTTGGTGTGGTACAGTGGTAACATTGTTGGCTCCCATGTGAGAGACCTGGGTTCGATTCCTGGTACACCAATAAGGGTCCTTGGGCAAGACTCCTAACACTACGTTGGCCTACCTGTAATACTAATAACCTTGTAAGTTGCTCTGGATAAGAGTGTCTGCTAAATGCCATAAATGTAAATGTCTGAAAAAGGCTGTGATAAAAGAAGAAAGCTGCTATAACATGATGTAGTAAACTGGACACTGTGTCTGTCTAAGGGAGGGATCGTCTGGACTAAATTAAGAAGACATAGTGACAGAGGATTAGCTTCATTAGCTAGCTTAGGTATCTATGTTTGTAGAGACCGTCGGTCCCGTCTCAAATATAGCATACACTGCCTACGCGCTACTTAAAAATGAACAAACATTTCAATAAACAGTCACTGAATGTTAAGTGATGAGTTATCTAAACTCCTCCTTAATATAAATGGCTTCAGGTCAGATGTACTGTGCTCTGTTCTGGTGCAGGTGAGGAGTGATTCTGTAAATAAAACTGATTGTTTATTGTTGTTCAGAAATCTGTGTCCACACTGACAGCAGGGTTATTTAGATCAGTTGTCCCCTTGGAATTATAAAGTTCTGATTGACATTGTTGTCAACATTAAGTTATTGACTCCTGTGATGCCTCCTTAACATTATTTCAGGTCTTTATATTAAAGTTCTGTGTATTTTGGGGTTTTTTTTATTTGGAGTGTAAAATCTGTGAATCTGGTCAGAATGCAGACAGAACCTGATCATTCTGAGGGGATGAAACAGGATCATTCAGGCTTTACTTCTAACAGTGTCTACAAGTTTACTGAGATCAGTAAACCTGGGTAAAACCAACTGAAATATTTCAGAAAATTCATTAATAATGAATATTGCAAAAAAAAAAAAACATTTAATATGATAGGTACTGTAGATTATTACATAGATCACATGCAGAATAGATACTTTAAAAAAATGTGTTGGCATCTAACACGTTTGATATCTTCCTTAGTTTTAGTCAAATAAAAGTGTAGCATGAATACAGGGGGTCTGCTGGGGGCACTAAATGTTTTTACTTTAGTGTTGTTGTGATTGTAGTGGGCGGGGCTAGAAAAAAGTCCAGGGCTGAATCTAGTTCCCAGTCCAGGCCTATTTGTGAGTAGTGTTGTGTCCTGATTGCTGATGTGTTGTGTGTGTATGTGTATGTGTATAATACGTAATAATAATAATAATAATAATAATAATAATAATAATAATAATAATAATAATAAACTTTTCTGATGGATTTTAAATTAGTTCAGTTGATGCAGGATTTCAACAACAGAACGCATGTCTCTGCTTGGTGTCCTTTTCACCAGCTGCTGAGCTCCTGACTGACACAAACCTAACACTGGCATCATTTTATCTTCTTCTTAAAATCAGAATCAGAAATAATTTATTGATCCCAGAGGGAAATTTCACTAGTTACACTTGCACACCTTTATACAAAAGAATAAACACTCTAATAATTTACAATAAAAGAGAAATTTGCAATATTTACACTTAATTCTTATAAATACGATAAAAGGCAGTGACTGTGATGATACATCTGGAACATGCTGAGTAAAGCAGTTCATATTATTATTGCACCTCTGAGTTTTAGCACATAATAAATTGCACTGATGGACCATAGTGTCAACCATTAAGGGAGGAGTTATAGAGTTTGATGGTCACAGGCACGAATGTCCTCCTATGGAGCTCTGTGGTGCATTTTGGTGAGATGAGTCTTGCACTGAATGTGCTCCTGT
>JAOVVF010000027.1:3659105-3672337 GCA_028565595.1 Duopalatinus emarginatus
GGATGAATTTAAAGTCAGGTTATAAGCTTTTGTTTCCACAACATGGATAAGCGACAGAACTTATGTCAGGGACTGTACAATGTTAAAGTTAAGAAACATTAGTGTGACTTACTATCCAAGAGAGCTACTTCTGGCTTTATGGAGGCAGTTTTCATGAGTGGTCCCATAACCACAGGAAGATACTGTTGAAATTCTTTGCCCAGAATCTTACACATCCTGGCCCATGCTGAGATCATGTAGGAGATCTGCAAATGAACAAATATGTTTGTTGACAACCAGCAGCAATCAGAGTGAATCAATGTGCAATGCCATTGTTACAAAGCTTTGTTCTATTTATTGAAACAATTAAAAAGATAAGGAAAATACACTAAAGCAGATTAAAGTAACAAGAACCAGGTTATTAAATCCTGTGCCAAAATGATGCACTTGTGAGCCTTGTTGTTAATATTTAAGTTTGTTTGAACACTCGCCATTCTCACAGACAAGAAATTACGTATTTTTAGCTTTGAATGGTTGCTCATAATTCCACATTACATAAACTCCACATTAAAGCCCTTGTTCCTGCTGCTAGCTAGGACAAATCTTTTAAATCACATTGTGCTTCAACTACATAGAAGTTGCATTAGATTACTAATTCAATTCTAAAATAAAAAATGTGTCTTTATGATCCTTGCTTTATCTATCTATTGCAGTGCATCTTTTACATACTCAGATTAGGATTTTCTTTCAGCGCCATTTCCAAGCCTTGTTTGAGATCTTTTAAAAGACTTGTTTTATAAGAAGCAGCTGTAGGACCTCCTACATCAGTCAGTTTCAATTCATTTTTATTTGTATACCACTTAGCAATGGACATTGTTCCAAAGCAGCTTTACAGATATAAAGGAATGGATTATAAATGTAGAAACTCCCTGAACTTGACCTTTGCCAAAAAGAAACAAAAAAAAAAAAAACCACCACCATAATAGGAGATACTACAGCTTCTTCCAATAAAATATCTGTTGAAAGATCTCAAACAGGGCTTGGAATAAGCAGATCTTTGCTACCAGCAAACACTGAGCTGATGCACTTTAAATTCATCTACACAATGTTGCAAAGATTGAGCCTCAAAACCCAAAAGTTCCTCTTTTTGTCATAAGCTCCACACTTTCCACTAAATCTTTGAGAAACTTTGAGATTTTTATTGTACGGTTATGCACGCGCATATATATACACATATATATATATATATATATATATATATAAATAAAAATAAAAATATAAACCACGTGCTGAAAATCATTTTCATGTGGTCCATGTAGGCATCATAATATTTAAATCAAGCTCAGAGAAACTGTCCTGTTAGTGAAAAAAAAAAACCACCCACCTGTGGGTCATCATCCTCTAGGTCATTGAAATCAGTCTGTGTCTTGAGAAGCAACTGCATTACTGCTGAAGCATCATGCATAAACTAAACAGAAAAGATAAAACAATTTATACAAAGTTGCTTTAAAGACCTAATGTGATTTTATACAACAAAGACAACTACCTTCAATAACATTTCTCATTTGGTCAGTGTTTTGCAACCTTTGATGCTTTTGAGTCACTGACAGCAGCAGAAGCCAGTAGAAGTGTGCAAGAGATGTGTGCATCTCACACCAACCTTTTCTTTGCCCACAGCAAGTCCAATCAGACTGATGCACTCGATGGTTTTGCCTCTTAGCAGACGAAGCTCCTTCTGTACAGCGTTCTCTACGATGTGTTTAAGGGAGGGCATGAAAAGATCATAGTAAGGAACAAATCTCTCCTCTGCTGTGTCAGCCACAGATGCGATGGAGGTCACCACCTGTTCCAGCACCAGCTTGGTACCTTTCTGAATGAGCTAAAGAAAATCAAAAACCAGAAAAATCTTTATTGAATCTTATACCTTAAGTCAGTGAAGTTGGCTATTTGGAGACAGGGCAGGGAGACAGGGCAGCATGTGCCGTCTTCCCCCCGCCATAGTGACACTAGGGGGTCTATAAGGTCATGAATGAGGAAAGGAGGCCGGTAGCCCTTTCCTCAGAGTGCATTACTTATCCAGCTTCAGGAGCAGCAATTCAGGAAGATGAAGCTGGCTTCATGTCTTAAAGCATGCACGTGATAACCATCATTCCAGATTTGTAGCTGTTTTATGCTGGGGAAACTTCACCAGCAGGTGTGTGCCAAGACTACACCTGGAAAAATCTGGGAACTCAACAATTTTGGTCTTAAATCACCAATCATAACAGTTTATCTAATAGTTGCCTGGACAGCAAATTTTCAGTAGTATTACTGATCAAATGTTTGGTATTCAGGTAGCTGACTGGGTTAATGATGACTGTGATGGAGTGAAAAAGGCATATTTGTTATTTAGCTGTTTAAAAATGATGATTTCTATAAACAGACCTCCTGGAGCTTGGCCACCATGATGACATGGAGGTGCTGAACTAGATTATCCAGGTAGGGAACGAGGAGAGCTTTGGGGCAGTCCTCGGTGAAGTTAATTAAAGCTGCTGCAGCATGAGCCTGAACACGAGGGTTGGACTGGTCCTCCATGGTCTGAAGAAGGGCAGAGATGACCTATAACAAGTGTGCATGATCAGAAGTGTGAGTAAATGCCAAACAGCACAAAACATATTTTAGTTTGTTAAACGTAGGTAGTTTTTGATTTCTTAATATGAGCTGTGCTACTGTCAAATGGCAAAAAGCCAAATATGTATTTTCGAGCAATATCCATCCGAGTCACACCCCAAAACTCATTAAATGTTAGTAATTAATATGCTTATTTTCCTGCTTTATAATGTAGGCTTATTGTAAAAATGGTAGGTTAATTGTAAAGTGTTTAAACATATTTGCCATTTAAGTGCAGCTCTCAAAGTAACTGGGTCTCTTCTCAGTTTTTATTAGTAAATATTCACTAGTGCATGTCAAATTATAGTATAAAAGCTTCAATTTTGTTCATAATTTAATTAAACAGGTAAACTTTAATTTCATATTCATTACATGTAAAATAAAATTATTTTGAATTTCATGTTAAATTTCTCAAATTGAAAACCAGAAACGTCGAAACATTGGTGATTCAGAAACAGGTAAAGGCTGATGGAGCGTTTCACACTTATTACAGACCTTTATAAGATCAAAGGATTTTGAATTTTGCAATGAGGATTATATATTGTCACGAATCAAATCTTCATAATCATGAAGAAAACATGTTGCCCCTAAACAATAAGCTCAACCTCGTAGCACTAGCGAGTACCAGGGGATGATCAACCCCTGTATTACAGTCCTACAGCAACACAATGGGTTTTTATGCTTTTCAATTTGAGAAATTCACCACAAAATCAGCAGAGCCTTTCCTGGATACGTCTATGCCCAACGACCCCTCCTCAGCCTCAGTCCACTCCTTCTAAAGTCTTCTTGAGCTGCGCTCTTTCCTGTTGCTTGTGCACCTTTTCACTTTAGTCAACTCTTCATTAAAATGCTTTGATACAACAGTCTGCAAACAGCCAACAATGACCTGTTGCTTTCCCTCCTTTTGGAAGATGTCTGTAGTCTTCTGGACAACTGTCAAGTCAGTGATCTTTCCCATGATTGTGGTTTGTTGGTATACTGAACTACACTGAATAGTGATTTACTCAACCTCCAAATAAAATATTTAAAAAATATGAAATGTTCTACAAATTTGAAATATTTGAGTGAACGTCAACAACAAAAGTCGTAAAAGGTCACTTTACATTTACTGTAAATCAGTTTTACTTTTAATTAAATTACAAACGGTCACAATTGGGTTTTTTTTAATGCACTAGTAAACTGTAACTCATTGTCTTGACACGGAGTTCAATAATTACACCATTGATAACATCAGTATCATTACCTTGTCATGAAACTTCTTCTGGAAAGTAGGAGCAAAATCTGTGGCCATCTGACCAATGGCATTACAAGCTGCATAACGAACTCTGGGATGCTGAAACAGAGGAAGAGAAAAAATGGGAATGGGAAACAAAATATTACCATTCATGTAAAAATGATGCTGTAAAGCACTGTAATATTAAGCTCATCCATGAGCAATACGACTGCTTGTAGATAACCGTAAAAGTAAAGTCGATACTCACAGGATCTTGGCAGAACAGCAGAACAAAACTGACAATTTCATTTAAAATGGATTCCATCTGCTGATGACAGCCTTCACCAATAGCAGAGAGGGCCATAAGACCAGCATGTCTGTACCTCCAATCCGCTGTGTCAAACATAAGGCAATAAGCTTTAGTATAAACAGTTCAATTCTGAACACGCTGCATGGCTATAAAGTTTTTAAAGTTCTTTATCTGGTTACCAAATCTGGTCAACCAAGTGATTTAAATTAGTAACCAAGTAAAAAACAACACAACACAGGTCCAGCACATAACCCTTTAACCCCTAAAGAAAAGCTTAAATTTGACCCGAGCCTGCATGAACTTACGGTTCTGTAGCATTTGCATAATGTGCTGTTTAATCATCGGCAGCACAATTTTGCCCCCAAGGCCACAGGCAATTCTATCTAGAGCACTCTCACCGGCCACAGCATTACTGGGAAGAAGAAAATATTCAGTGAACATTTCAAACATACCCCCTTTTATCATGCAGTTTGAAAACTCTTACAGACCTGCTGCACAAAACAGCTTAAACTTGTCCTTGGTCCATAATATACAGTCTTTGTGCAGTGTTACATGTATGAAAATCTCATCCAATAGAAGCTGCACTGGTGTTTGTGCTTTGGAGTTGCTAATAATGCATTAATAATGTGTTCAAATTAAACAATGTCTGCAATGAGTGACAAGCTATAAACCATTTGAGGTATATGCAAGTAATTGTTAGGTTTAAATAGCCACAGTATTTAAAACTTGCTGTCAGAATAGGTTACAGTAGGTTGGCCTGCTCCTGAGTTCCACAAAAGAACAGTTTGCGCCCAACCATCAGGAGATCCCCACTTTAAGTTGCATAAGCTCGAGAAGAAGCTGCGACTAGCTGCACGTGACTCAGAGGAAGCATGTGATGTTCTCACCCTCCCTGGCTGGTGGCGGTCATATGATAGGGGAAAGATGTCTGATATGTGGGAATAATTGAACAGGACTAAATTATAAAGAAAAATTATTAGCTATTTAAAGGGGAGAAAAAGATATTAGTCAAGTAACAGAGAGCAGCTGGAATTACGATCAAGTCATACAGGATAAGCTCTGCATGATGATATGCATGTTGATTTAAGCAATAATTTAGTATATTTTGTGTAAAAGCTCTACTTGGGGCTTTAGGGAACTGCTTCAATTTAATATTCTAATTCATCATCATAAGGAAACCATATGTAAAAAGGCTGCAAAACCTAAATCATTCAACCAGACTGGATGAAAATACCCTGAAATTACAGTCTGCACTTATATACATTTTATTTCATTTACAATTATTTTAGACACCTAATACAGGCTGACCATTTATTAAAGACAGTAAAAAACAAATTAGATGAAAAGTCATGCATTAAGCAAGATTTAAGTGTTCATACCAGTAGTTAAGCAGCATGTATTTTCTTTTACAGAATCCTAGATTCATAACAACTGGCATCAACAATTAATACCGTCTGCAAACATTACAAAATGTTTAACTTCTTCTGCGTTGATCTGTAAACATGTCAGACTTGTCATTGTCATGAAAACTCTATGGTTGTCTATGGTTGTCTGTACCTCCTGACAATGACAACAGGTTTCTGAAATATCTTGGTAGATACTGCATTTTTCCACAATGCTGGACAGAAGCATTTCTTATGAATATGCTAATGGTATTTATTCGGATACCTGACAACCAGTCACACAAGTCCACTTTCCTAAAATTTCACACTAGGAGTTAAGAAAACTCAGTTAGGAACTGCATTACACAGAGCATTCATTAATCTTATTCTCAAAGACTGATATGTGGACAAACATGGATTAGGATACTTCTAAATTCAATAACACTAAGAAACAAATAAAAATTTGAATATTTCAAAGTGGCCAAGAGGCAAGTGTTTACACATGTACGTGTTTATAGTGAACTTTACAGTGTAACTAAATAAAAAAATCAGAAACCCCTCATAAAATTAGATGCTTCTCCAACCTGAAAATGACAGCCACTGCAAATTGTCATTACCTGTCAAAATCATCATCTTCCAATTCATCTGCCATTGCCCACTCGTCATCCTCCTCCAAGTCCACCATCATTGACAACATTTGTGGCACTGGAGGGAAAAATAAAACCTTTACTTATTGCATTGGATTATTAATATCATTCATTTTACTTGATTTTTTGCTGTACTGCCTCGATCAAATAAAACACTGTACAGAAGCTTGTAAAAATATTCACAGCAGGAAAAAAGAAAAAGAAAAAAAAAACACTGCCTAATGTTTATTTAATAAAGAAGAAAATTTGAAGTTAAACAGCATGTGGCAGGTTTTATGGTCAGATGAGACTAAAACTGAACTTCATGCTCTAGCACTACAGATGTATGAAAGTTCTTTACCACAGTATTTAAAGACCACCATCTTGTGGTTCTCAGTAAAACTACAACCAAAAATGAAGAATTTCAGACTTCATATAAAAACTACGTCTATAATTTTTTGAAATGAATCAGTAACCAGGTCATGAGTGCAGACTAGACCGTCTGGTCTGATCCCACATAAAGATCTGGGTCTAATATCTTGCTGCCAGAACCACAGCACATGTTCAGAGGTCTCCATGCCCTGATGGGTCACAGCTGTTGCAGTTATTTAGGCAGGTGGTTTTAAATGTTAAGTATAGACATTGGTTGGGCAGACAAGATTTCTTCCCTCATTATTATTGTGCATTACAATAAACCAACCTAAGATATTGGCAAAAATAATAAGCCAAGCCAATTTCTTGGAAATTTAATAAAGCTAGGCATTGACACTCACACTTTCCCCCTATTCATAAGAATTGTACAGTATTTCATCCATTACCACTCTGAGCCACAATGGCGGTGTGTTTCCTCAACATGGCAGCAGCGGTTTCAGAGAGTGTCACAATAACTTCAAGCGCCAGCTGCCTCTGCATGTTTGTTAAACTTGTATCTGCACACAGCTAAAGGCACAAAAAAGGATTTTCTTAACAATTCATTTATCATTAAGTCAAGTCATTACATAAACCAGGCATTTACGTTTACAACCATAAGCAGTCTGCAGGTTAATTCTTTTACATTTATAAAAATAAACACATACAGTGGACATTCTACATGCTATGTGGCAAAACGTTGAATGGAAACTGTGATCCAACAGGATTGACAGATTACAAACTAGATCACATTTAAAGAATATAAAAATCCTGCCATCAATGACAATGACCAACACTGATAAACCACATACATAGTGGCAGCACCATTTTCATAATGTAAATGCCTTTCAGCCAACTGATGTGATTAACAGTGGGGAAAATAAGTATCAATTTTGAGTTTTCCCCACTTACAATAAAATTTACAGACCTCTCCATTCTTTGTAAGGACACTTAAAGCGAGACAGAATCTTAAAAAAAAAAAAACCAAAACCACATTGTATGATTTTTACATAATTAATTTGCAGTTTATTGCATGAAAAGTATTTGATCTACCAACCAGCTAGAATTCTGGCTCTCACAGACCTGTTAGTTTTTCTCCTCCTATTCTGAAGTCATTACCTGTAATAACTGCTCCTGTCTGAACTCGTTACCCGTTACACACTCAATCACACTCCAACCTCTCCACCATAGCCAAGACCAAAGAGCTGTTTAAGGACACCCGAGACAAAATTGTAGACCTTGCACAAGACTGAGATGGGCTAGAGGACAATAGACAAGCAGCTTGGTGACAAGGCAACAACTGGCACAATTATTAGAAAATAAAAGAAACACAAAATGACTGGAATTTTCCTCCATGCAAGATCTCGCCTCATGGGGTAAGGATTCTGAGAAAGGTCAGGAATCAGCCCAGAACTACACAGGAAGACCTGGTCAATGACCTGAAGAGAGCTGGGACCACGGTCTCAAAGAGCACTATTAATAACACACTACGCCATCATGGTTTATAATCCTGCAGGGCAGAGCAAGGTCCACACCAACACATGTACAGGCCCATTTGAAGTTCGCCAATGACCATCTGGATGATCCAGAGTAGGCATGGGAGAAGGTCATGTGGTCCAAAAGAGAGCTTTTTGATAAACTTCACGCACTCTACGCACATTTCAGGCCCGTTTTTGTAAATACTCAATTTCTACCGCAGAAATCGTGATTTATAAAGAAATACTTGGCGTGAAAACGAGCATACATTTGGTTTGGGGCATTCATAGCCTGTGAAAAGATTGCAGTGAGAGAGCAGGAATTAGGGCCATCGTCTGGTACAACAGAGAATTACAATTAAAGTAAATGCACAAACCACCCTCACGAACATCAGTTCATATCACATCAATCAAGATTGAGAGAGATTAGGAAAGATTAACACTTACTTGTTTAAACACTACTTAATAGAAATATTCTTCGAATATTTTGGTCTGCCATTATAAAGTTTCAATGCTTGCCGTATATTATTCTACATTATATGTACAATATGAAGTATTATTTTTACACTAGATTGTGTATTTCACTCCGTAGTTTATTTACATTTTACCTTTATCCGACGCTAACTACGGTCTGAGTTATTTCTAATGTTGATGCATGTATATTTAGTATATGTATATTGTATCTTTAGTATACGTATAGTGAGTAACACGTATTAGACAAACTATACCACAGATACACCATTAGTCATCGAGTCGTCTGGCGTAGAACTATCCAGGATCTGCAGCACACGCTTCCAACCACAGTAGTAGGAAGAGGAATAAAACATGAATTAACTATGCGTATATGTGCATTCGTATTCGTGCATAGCGTTCATCCATTATCCTGCTCAAAATGAATGGGGAAAACTGAAAACTTTCACTCCAGAAATGTACGCAGTTTTATAAATGAGGCCCCTGGAGAAGATCCATATGGAGGAGTGGGTTAAAACTGCTGCAGTGTGTGCAAACGTCAGACCTCTGTAACTGCAAACAAATGTTTCTGAAAGTTTTCTATTGTATTAAATACTTATTTCATGCAATAAAATGCAAATTATTTAACAATCATACAATGTGATTTTCTGTTATTTTTTTCTGTCTCTCACAGTTGAAGTGTATCTACAGAAAAATTACAGACCTCTCCATTCTTTGTAGGTGGGAAAACTTGCAAAATTAACAGTGTATCCAAAAGCTGTCAATATTATATAGTGAATATGTAAAGCATACATGAACATATAGTTTATTTAAAGTGTTACCTTTTCATGAGTCAAGTCTTAATTTGAACATACCAGTAGGCTCATTTCCATTTGTCAGTTCCATTTGGCATAACAAGTATATCACAATTATCAAAAGTCACAAGTCTTGTTTCTTATAGTCATAAATTGTCAGTGTCGGTCATTGTCAGTTATGGCGTACCATTTGTTTTTAATAACCATATTAGTATACTATAACGCAAGAAACAGAAATGTATGACAGACATGACAAAACAAAAACACGTTCAGTTTGTGTGTATTCATCTACCGACAAAATTTGTAACACAACAGCCAAGTCAATATTGTGTGCACTGCCTAAAAGAAAACATAGGCTTCAATAAGCTGTTTAAACCTTTAGCACTTCTGCTAACACACGAGGACCTCATTCAAATACCTCCATCTACTACGCAAGTTTCTCCACCCACAGTTTAAAAATCATATTTGTAAGAGACTCACAGATGCTCCAGAATTAACTCCAAATTAATGAACGTGTGGTGTTGGGTAAACAGACCAACACTCATCACAACATTAGTTCCCATCATCAGCGGACAGGACAGCTGAGTGGATCAACTTTTATATTTAATGATAATGTCCCAGCTACAGTTGGCAGATACCTTTTACAACACCTTACACACTTGTGTACCTTGACATCCAAGTTGATGTATTGCAGCACTATCAAATTAGCAAAAGAGCTCTGAGCCACAACTAGCAGCTACCATTTGCTAGCTATCGAATGTTGATTAATCATGTTAATGAAAGCAGTGTAACAGTGAGGATCTAATGTAACATACCAAGTGAAAATATTAATAGCAGTCAACATTTTACTTAAATTTTGAGGGGGAAGAGGCATGTCCACCTAGCTTGTAAAACAGCTTATAATAATAAATAATAAAGGACTTGTGTTACGCTTTGCTCACTGGTGGAATATGTTTAAAAAGGAACGATTGGCTAACCCAGATACTTAAATGAACAATGTTCACAGATGTTATTTCAAATTTGATGAGACTAGTTTAGGAGGTTGTTTAAGAAATATATATATACAGAAATACTGGCATAAAGGAATAAAGATCTCTCCAAGAATCTATTAGAAGAGTTTACAGCAGAACAAAACATAGCTCTGCTACTGAACTGAAAACGGTGGGCAACATCTATTAATGTCTTTGTAGAGATGGGCCTAATCCAAACCAATATTACTGTCATTTCACTATGATAACAGACAAACAGGGGCCAATGTGCATATCAATCCCCATTTCAGTCCACAGTTTGCATTGGACCATGAATCTAAGGTAACCATGTGACACGTCACCAATCCAGATTTGTATTTCACAACTTTTAACCAACAGCTACTTTGGTATGCAACTAAACTCAGAACATCATTAGCTGTTGGATTGACTATTGTTGCTGATTTGAAAATATTTTAGTCTGGAAATGAAGAAAAATTAGGCAGCTACTTGGAATGTGTATTTCACTGCAGTTTGGTGCTTGATTTTAAAGACTCAATTTTAAAGCTTTATACAGTTGCCACAGTTGTTTTATTACCTGACCTGTTTAAGTGGTGCAGCCAAATTTATTGCTGTTTTTAACCTAAAAGGTTGGGGTTTTTTTGATAATTAAGATATTAAGTGTTAATTGCAAAACTATAGAGGGTAATAAATAAAATAAATTTTACAGCCTATAGTCCCAATACTGGACCTGTTCATATGAAGTGTACATTAATAAATTTTTTCTGGAATCTATTTAAATTCTGGGCATTTTGTGTACATTTGCTTGCTTTGTCCATCTTAGCTTCATTATGTAAAACACCACAATAACAATAATAAGTAAAACAAGCTCTCACATCTGTACTGACAGAATATCAAAATTGGATCGAAACTGAAAAAAATAGATTGGCACTTTACTAGGTCTTTCACGTCATTCGTAAAGAATATCAAGGACGCTTTATACACTTAATGAAAAACAAAAAAGGGCAGAATTAATACCTAGCGATGAATGTTTCTCCAGCCGGGCTTTGGAAGTCACAAAGATAGACAACTCCCAAGCATTGAACTGAAGAAGTTACTATTTGCCTGTGAAATACAACCTTGATGATCAGCATAGACGAGCAGCCTCAAGGAACCACCAGGCACAAAAAAAAAAAAAAACAAGCTACAGGATTTCTTTAAAACGACTACAGACACTAAACAACAATAGATG
Organism: Duopalatinus emarginatus; assembly: GCA_028565595.1. NCBI lineage: Eukaryota > Metazoa > Chordata > Actinopteri > Siluriformes > Pimelodidae > Duopalatinus > Duopalatinus emarginatus. Next base: position 3,670,630 of record JAOVVF010000027.1, read on the forward strand.
ACAAAGATTCAATGTTTATACCTTGAGACAGAGTTGTAAAGTGGCCTCCAAATTTGGCCTCAGGTATTTCGGGGCAGTGTCTGCAATTTCTACTAGAGACTTCAGCACAGCATCATCACCCTGGTAACAGGATTCATTGACTGCCTGGAATGGAATACAGTACAGCATTTTGTCATTTTCCAAAAATAATGGTTTAATAATTAGAAATGGTTTGTCATGGTCAAAATTATACATAATTACATTTAAAAAAAAAAAAAAAAAAAAAAAAAAAGACCTAGGGTTGGGGGATGTGACCAAAAAACTTGTATCTTGATATAGATTAAAAAAATGGCAGTGCACGATTCAAGATTCACTGCACTCTGCATACATGTTGTTGTAACCTAGCACATCTTGTAAGCTGCTTCAAATATAAATAAAACACCAGTAGGCCAAACCTAAATAAAACGTCATAAGAAATAAAAGTTAAACAAAGTAGAGTTTAAGAAAAGCTGTGTTCATTGTATCTCTCTATTCTTTTGGGACAGAATATAAGCATATAAAGAGAGTCTGCTTTCACAGATGCCCTGTGATGTAATAACTTCATTTTGACTTATTTTCTCGGCATACCAGATATAATAACTGGTCATTTTCATAAATTGTGTAAAAATCCTAAAGGATATATCATTATTTATAGGGCTGCAACAGCGAATCAATAAAATCGATTGTGTTGGCAATGAATCTCCTTATCGATTCGTTGTTTCGCACGATTTGGGTGTTGCTTGAATTGTCATATCCGCTTGCGTCACCCGCGGCGCAACGTCAAGCTGGAAAAAATAAATAAATAAGAGCGAAGGATGCAAATCTCACGGGAATGGGCAGTTTGCACTTAGCTGCGGGAGAGAAAGGGCTAAAACAAAACACTGCGGGATTATAGACTATAGCCTAAAGGTAATTCCAAATAAATAAAATACAGAGAATGAGAACAGAATATAAAACTGCCTTCATTTCATTTAAAAACTACATGAAAATAATGCAATAGGAGCGTTATTCCCGACAAGTGCGTCAAAAACTGCAGGCCAGGAAAACGAAACAAACCCCAAGAGGTTTTCTCCTGCAGGATGGAGAAGACACAAACTCAGTGCATCTCTATCAGTGTGCAGGAATAATTCTCACAGCTTTGTGGATTGCGGGTGGGAGTGGACATACACGTCGCGGGATTGGGCGGACACGTTGCACACACGTTGCGGTTGTGGGCGGTAATGGTCAGAAATTCGGCGGGAGTGGGCGACAGAAAACAGTCCCATGCAGTTCTCCAGGAGCAAGGCGGAATCTTCAAAATAGGTTTAACATTAAGAGGTAAATAAGTAAGTACGGGTAAGTCACTACAATATCCTAAGTTTGTTCCGTTTTAAAGTGAGGAAACGTAACGGCGCACTCGCAAACCGTTCATGCAGTTGGATAACAACAGTGATAGTGTGTTACTTGTTATTTTAGTTTAATTCGCTTAGGCAGTGTATAAATACATATAACCTGTACATAATGACAGTAATTAATGATTAAGCTTCAAGTTTTAATTTTCTGACAAAGCTCAGAATTTCATATAGTTAATCGCGATTAATCACATTTTTTAATCTATGTAAATGAATAAAGCTTGAAATGTTACAATTAAAATGGTGAACACATGTTATGCTAAAAGTACTTGTTAAAAACTGCTGGGACAAGAGAAAAT
>JAOVVF010000027.1:3672437-3682898 GCA_028565595.1 Duopalatinus emarginatus
ACTGCTGGGACAAGAGAAAATGGTAAGGGAGTTTATTCACTCACATACTAGGCAGTACTGAACATACAAAACACTTTTGTCTTAACTTAATCTGTTAAGTGTTCTACTTCTGAACTTCTGAATAAAGACATGGGAATAAATTTATCCGATTCATAAAAAAAAAAATTTGATTAATCAATTATTAAAATAATCGTTAGTTGCAGCCCTAAATATTTGTGATATATGCCCCAGCTCTATGAAGACCGCGCACTGTTTCTGTGACAGAACAAAAAACGTTTTACCCACAAAAACTGGCCCTGAAAGTAACCTGATTAAATCTCACTAGTTTGAGGCTGAGACTGCTTACCTGTAGTATACCAGGCAGGAGATCAGAGAAATGTTTAAGTATTGCTGTGTTGCTCTCATTGGAGAGAATAAAGGAGGCAGTTGCACGTGCTGCGAGTGTTCGTATCTAAAAGTAAGATTAGATAAAAGCACATTTGTATTATACACACACAACTATAGATCAGCTGATGCCTGTTAACTCTAGTCTTTAGGGGAGAACAAGTTTAAAATTGCAAAGGCAACAAGGAAGTCAGCGTGCACTGTGACTTGCCAATTTGAGCCACTGATTAATGAGAAATAATGACACTATAAACAAGCACTGAAGATACTTGACAAATTTTTGATTTACAATTACAGGCAATTGCCAGCCACCATACAGCTGCAAAACAGCTGCTGTCACAACAAACCCAATGACACCAAGGAAAAGGATATCTACAATTCACAGAAAAACAAATACCCAGAATATAGCTTTAAACTTTCTTATTCTATAGGCTTCTGTATTATACAACAAAGAGTGTTAAAGGTCAATATCACATCCAAGAATTAAGTTCAGTAATCCCTAAATGTGAAAGTGACTCACCTGTGGGTTCTCCTGATCTTGCATGCACTGCACCAACATACGTTTTATAACTTCCATATAATGTTGCTGTTGATTGCCAAATATACCTGGGAAATTCCTATGCACAAAAATTGGGATAATCCAAAAACTCAATAAATGAATAGCATAAATAAGAGAACATTGAAATTGCTCGTGATAAAAGTTTAGTTCCACACATATGGCAAAAACAGACGTCTCACCAGAAGATGTGTAGTGCAGCCTCTCGCAGAAGAACATTCTGAGAGTTCACAGAGTCAAACAGAAACTTAAGAATTTCTGGCCACTGGTTGTTTCCATCATCATCTTAAAGAACAATTACAGACAGTCTTAAGTGAGATAACATGAGAATACTGACTAGAAAACAAACTAATAGCATCCGTAAGCTCACATTCCACTGAATGCGGTTCAACTAACCAAGAAGATTGCGGGCCAACTCAGCAGCTACATCACAAATCTTCTTACGGATACTAGAGGATCCATCTAACTGGATGCTGGCAAGCAGCTCTGTCTTAACAGCAGTCTGAATGTCTATTGTCAGGCTTGGGTAGACTTCTTCAAAGGAGGAGGACAACAATCGTCGTAGCAAGACAGCTGCCATTTGTCTAACCTGTACAGGATGCAAGGTATGAAAGAACATTTAGCCTTAAAACACCTGAGTCTCCAAAAAAAAAAAGCCTTTACTAAATTTCTCAATATTAAACTAAGTGCAACGTGTTAATGTACAAAACTTTTAAACTGCCATCTTCAGCGTCATACAAATTAACAAAAAAAGATCTCAAGTGAATCAAAGTAAAACAAAGTCCATCAGAATCAACCATCTTGTACATAAGATGATTAGCATGTCCACGTGTTGGAGTCCAGAAAACTATATTTTCAGCTGAAGAGAGACAGACACTTGGGAGGTGTTGCAAGTCTTTGCAAGTAAAGATCATTTGCTTTTTAACAATGCAGAGGATCTGCACTTTAAGAAAGAGGCATTTCTCTGAAATACAGAAATGACTGAATACATGTGCCTCATCCCCACAGTCATTTATACTGGTTGTTTGTTTGACTGACCCAAGCAATGTGTCCAGCAAAGAAGCTGACCTCTTCTCCATAACACCTGCTGAGGTGTGACACTGTTTTTGATTCTCTGACACACTCCTTTTTTCTTCTAGTACAAGCGGCTTGCACCTTCACCTGTAGTCTCAAGCCATTACCTGGGAATAGGATTAGGATAGGATACAAAACCAAGGATCCAGGACAGCTGCAAATAAACTGGTGTTTGGAGCATCATCATTGTAAACCATGTCAACCTCCCACCTTGAAGATTTCTGGAGATTCCCTGTGCTGCAACAGCCTACATTTCCTTCATATGGTTGTTGTCAGTAGCCATGTAACTGCAAGATAGAGAGTAGCACACTAACATAGTTGAAGAGATTGTTTTAGCCTTCCAGCAGACGCCACTGTTTAGCTTTGATGCCTTGCTCTCTGTGTAATTTCTGGGTCTGACGGACATGCTGCACACCTCTGCTTTAGCAGGCAGCTGATCATATGGTCAGTACTATTCCATTTTGCACCAACATCTTGAATCTGTTGGTGTTTAGAGTTGCCCATTTGTTTTTGTTTTAGCCTTAAGCCATTTTAGTCTTTTTTTTTTTTTTTTTGTTCCACTAATCACCTTGCAGCTCCAGTCGCTTCGGTAATTTATGTATTCTTCAGTGCGTGATTTACCACTAGCTGTAATATGTGGCTGGCACAGAGTTGTTAAAGATATCCCATGCCTCTCTTCCAACAACTTCACGCTGCATTGAAACAATCCAAAAATATTCAGTGCAGTGTGGCCATCTTAAAGAGCCACATAAGTCAAATAATAGCTTAGAGCTGCCAGTCATGGTTAATAAAAGTGTCAGGTTATGGTTAACTACACTTCTGCAGCAATTCTCAAACATGCATCTGTTAAACTGATAAAGGAAGTGGATGAAAAAAGGCAAGTTTGACTTTTGTTTTTTTTCTGAATATTTCTTCTGCATTATGTTGATGAAGCATGTTCTTTTAGGGAGAACATAGCCTTTATTTATAAACATTAAATAGATGCATGTACGTGTATATATTACTTTAAATTAATAAAATATTTATTTAAGATATTTAATGGTGGTAAATAGATTATATCAAAACTGTACATCATTCTTATAAAGTCATACAAGGTGTTTCATGTGTAACATAAAATTAGTATTTTCTCTGGTGATGATACAAACAGGCTTCGCAAACTGTCTTCACCAAATATACAAGACTGAAGTCTTTCAATGTCCAATGCTGGGCTCTCCGTTAAAATGGGTTTAACTGAAAGTATGGTTTGACATAATTGGCAGGTTGGTGCGTTTTCCCCTGCAGGGATGTGCTTGTGTGTGGAGCCTGGTATGTCCAATTCAGCATCTTGTAATGACTGACTTTTTTTTCCCCGGCATGTCATTCTTTTGTATAGAATTTTCCAACCTTTGGTTCGATTTCACATAGTTAGTCATATGGTTCACTGTCCAATTCGTCCTGCCACTTTTGCATTTGCATATCCTTCTACTGAGAAAATGGATCAGTGTTTTGGTAGCTGAATACTGGCACCTTGCAAGGATGGGTAGTTTGCTTGTGTTTTTCAGAAAGTTTCAGTATGATCTCGGTGCTTTGCAGTCACTGGGGTATTAACTGTTGAGTCCGAGTAAAGTAAAACTGCAGTCCTCTGGCTTTCAGGTCTGATTTGATACAGATTTCATACATGCAAAGGGTTGGATTTGCTTCGGTTTGGCCTCATATTGATTGTAAAAAGGGTTTTCAAAGATAGCATGGCGCATGGGTTTGGTCTGTCCCCAAATTGGTTGACAGCATATTTTAAGGCCAGAAACTGACAGAGTGGTGGTTCATTTGCTTCCACATATAGACTTGACAGGAGATATTTTATATGCACCCAAGGCCATTCTTAATCCTTGGTGATGGATACTGTTTAGCGGTTGTAGGTATGTTGGTCAGATTGCTCCGTATATAAAACTGCCCTAGTCTAGGCAGGATTTCACACATGCTTTTTACAGGTGCTCCAGTAAATGAAAGTTTGCTCCCCATTTTCTGTTTGGACGCCCTTTCCATCCAGGTGGAGAGATCTCAATTGGCAGAAGTGGCTGCAGGTTGTTTTAGATTTGGAAACTTAAAGCCGTACTGGTAGTCCACTGCAGAACGTTATTAATAGTTAAATTGGAGATTTCTTTCTATAGATGGCATGTATTTCCCTTTATAACTGATGTACAAGTCATCAGTGTACAGGCAGCACATGAAGTCGGGGTCAGTGACTTTGGTTACTCTGTTGATTTTTATGCTGAACAGGGTCACTGATGGTATACTACTACCTTGCGGTACTTTCATCACCAGTGGGGCTTAGAATAATAGAAGAAATAAAACAGCTAGATAAAGGGCATGTCTCGTCAAGCCCAGCGTACACTAGACATAGAATGAGCCCAGATTTAAGCAGCTACAAGACTTACAGTGGTTTTGTCCTTTTTGGTGGTCCATCTTTTAGAATAGCATCTATGTTTTCTCTGAAGGAGTTCATGCAGCATGTCACTGAAGCCTTGCACAGTGTACAAACCACCTTTTTGCTTTTGTGCAAGTCTGAAGTATTTCTATACTTCCAGTGCCTTGGGTCTATGAAAATTTTTACAAAGCTCTTACAAACTATTTCTGCCCCTTCTGCAGTCAATAATTTTTTTTTTATTAAAAAAAGGAACGTATATAAAATTTGAGCCATTAAAATACCATGAGCCATTTTTTTTTTTTTACTTCTTTCACTTTTAGATTATTTAAATGTACTTTATATACAAGTAGTGGTTTAAAAGCTGCAAACAAAGCCACCAAGCTAGTTGACACTATAGGTACAGTTTTAGTCCACTGAACTTATTTAAATTATACCTGGTGGCCGAGTACAAAAAGTGTTATTTTGGCTCAGAGCCTGAATTTAAAAACCTTCAAGACTTTTAATGCTGCAAATTACACAGGTTACACAAAACACTTGGTCATAGCACAAGTAATATTTTACAAACATACCTCATCAGCAGCAGAGGCATCACGAATGGCCTGCAGCAAGAAACTTATCTTCGTTGATCCAAGTATATTGTCATACGTTTCCTACATTTAAACAAAAAGAGATATAGTTTTTAGCAGAAATATGGCATTAAAATTTAGTAAACTGCAAGAAATGCCACAATATGAAGCTTCAAAGATTTTATGCAGCAAATAAAAAAATCCTAAAACAAACTGTCTGTTTTTCATGTTTATTAATCCACAACAACTCCTCCTTGGACAAGTTAGGACAAAAAAAAAAAAAAAAACGTAAGGAAAAAACAAAAATTATAATTTGTTAAATCGCTTTAACTTGTTAAATTGATAAAAGTAGGAAAGCCTGAAACTGTATTATGCAAAAAGGAAGCCATATATTAGAGTCGCCTGAACCAAAAGACAGAGGAAACGTGTTCTGTGGTCAGATTAGTCCTTGTTTAAGTGTATGGAAAAAAACTAACATCAGATTCTACATGCAAAGATGAAAGACCATCCAGACTGTTACCAATAAAAAGTGCAAAAACCAGCATCACTGATGGCATGAGTGATCAGCACATGTGTGACGATACCACTGATGCACACGCACTGACACATACTGTCAACAAGACGTCATGTCACAGGAACTCCATGTGTGTTTCAGCAGGACAATGTCAGGCCGCATTTGCAAGAGTTACAACAATGTGGCTTTGCAGACTGTGTGTGTGTGTGTGAGAGAGAGACTGGCCAGGCTGCAGTCCAGAACTGTCTCCTATTGAAAGTGTATGGTACATTATAAAGGAGATAAACACAACAGCAACACAAAGACCACAGACTGTCAAACAGCACAAAAACTCACAAAACTGTGCGTCTTTTTCTATACATTCTTATTGCTTTAAACACATCCCGACTTTTCTCTAAATGTTTTTCCACTTGAACACCCCCACACTACGATGTCTATTAGTTTATAATGAAACTGGAGGAACCCCTGAATTATTCTTATGAACAGATTTATCTGGAGATCATCCCGGGAACCACGGGCTGAAGGCGGGAAGGGAGGAACCCTGGAGGAACCCTGGACCATACAGATGATTTAACAATCACCAACAAGCCAGGATTAAACAGATTAGTAAATTCATTAAAGTCCTTTACTGAAACGTGTCCACGGTAAAAGTTTCTCACGTGGGAAAAGTAAGTTTCTGTCCACATTAAATAAATAAATAAAGCAGTGACACGCGGTCTTATTGAGGGATAAACAGAGTGTGTTAAAGACGCACATTTACTGTGTTTATTAGAAGATTAAACCAGGCCGAGCTGTAAGACTAACATCACCTCCATCCCCATCATGGCCTAAATCACCGTCACACTTTTCCGGCGAAGCGGCTAGTCAGTAGTGTATTACAGCCGGACCAGGGCCTGCTCACACACGACTCACACACGACTCAACTCACACTGAAGTCCCGACATGTGAACCAGCGTCTTCACTTTACCTCCTCAATCCGTCGGTTTGACTATAAGATCTTTATACAACTATACCAGTACAGACATATTCAGTGAGCTAACAGGCTAACACGCTAGCTAAATATATCATCAGGAGATTCAGGAGAGAACACTGTCTATTGTTTAATAGTCGGTAAAACTCAGTTAGCTGAGGATCAGAACTGAGTCTCAGACTGAATTTACCTCAGATTCGTCTAGATTAATGGTGTGTAAACGACTCACAGTGTAAAAATGTACGACACGAACTTCAGCGGAAACATTAAGCTGGTGTTTCAGGTGAACTTATTAAACTGCCACACAAACATGAAGTGGCTCAGACCCCCGGGGTATTTAGCTCTATAGAGCTGAAGCAGTAGTCGTCGGTTTTAGCTTAGCGGACCACCCGAAAACTTGCCCCGTCACACGTGGACTGAGGCGCGTGAGTAATAAAGCTCAATACATTCCGATTTACACCAACAAAACGTCTTCACTACCGTTTAAAACACACATGGGCTTGGACTGAGCGGTTCATACCTCCGATTGCTTCCTGACATTATTATCAGGGCTCATCAGGTTCCCCAGTAAGAGGTAAAATTGCTGCTGCTCCGCCATTGCAGTAGATCCAGAAAGGAAACCAGCTGATGAGGGAGGAGCCGAAATAAACCCGGCTCACTGTCACACTTTACCGCCTTATCGGGTTTTCCTTCCGGGTAACAGGAAGTTATTGTAGTATAATAGCCTAGTTTCTACTTTAAAAAGAAAATTAACAAATCAAAACCCTCAAGCAGCGACATGCTGTGTACATTTTTAGATAATTTTTGTAGACATAACTGTATTAATACACTGATCTACACTACCAAAAAAATAAATATAATTTATAGTCATGAGCCCAAAAAACCCGAGAGACTTCACATTTCTTCCTGATTGTACAGAGAAAACATGAGGTTTGAATTATTGATCAGAGATCCGACACACACACACACACACACACACACACACAGAGCGCCTCGTGGACCGAGGTTTTTTTTTGTTTCAGCCAGTAGTGTGAAATAACAGTTAGTATCAGTTGTGTTTTGGTCTGAACTGACAGAGAAGACTCCAGCTCAGACACACAGCTCGACTGTGATTAACACTCTGTCCTATTCATTAAAACTACACGCTGTTGATCACTACTCTGGTGAACAGAACTCCATCTCATAGTGAATGATAGTTCGGACACGTGGTTATTAGACAGAAGAGTGCGTCACATGCGCACACGGTATGGACTGTTACAGAGTGAGTGGAGTATGGGCAGGTGTGCAGGTGTGTAGGTGTGTGTGTTTATTAGACAGTGTGTTTTTGTAGGAGGAGGGGCGGGGCCTCATAATGACCTGCCAGTGACACCCACACTAATTAATACCGTTTTTTAAAAGATACCATGTAGCCTGTAATTAAAGCCTAATGTTGTACTTTAATATGTTTTACAGTAATAAAATGTTTTTGGGGATAACAGTACTAACAAACAGTATAATAGCAACAAAAAACTCTATTACACTGTATACTATACAACACAGTTCTATAATTATTTTACATCTCTTATACTACAATGCTGTTAAATTGTTGGTAGGAATGTGTTGATTAATTATATACAGTAAGTCAGGTGCAAGGTTAATATTAATGTCTATGTAAAGGAAATTCAGAGATTTGTTTCTAAACAAATTATACATGTGAGAAAATAATGTCAATGACTGTGGGGTGATCCGATTACATATTTATCACTGCTTTACACAGACTATAATGTGCTCCTAATACTATAAATTCTATAAATATTTTCATTATTTTTAACTTACACGGCAACATATGTGGTGGCTATGATACTTCTAGTAACAGGAACTAACCTGTTTTGTTGATTTCCCACAACACTACAGTAACTAACAGAAAGTTTTCACTAAACACAACAACATGTAACATAAAATACAAAGTATTAGACTATTAACACACATTTATATAAAAACAAGATAATAATAATAATAATAATAATAATAATAATAATAATAATAATAACAACAACAACAACAACAACAATAATAATAATAATAATACATCCTCTAACTAAGAAGATTCTGCTAAAATTTGATATCACACATCAGACCACTGGCATTAAATTGTTTAAACAAGATTTTCAGTTTCTTAGAATTTTATACTGGCTCTCAGGATTGGTGTTTCAGTAGTCATTCCTAATGCACCTATGAATGTCTGTATGAATAAAAAAAAATCTTTTTGAAAATCACAATGAAAAGCAAACAAATGCCACAGGTGCATTTTCCACTTGGGTGTCTTCCCTGGAACTTTTGTCACTTGTCACATAAATAGGGGGCACAGAGAAATGTAATCTCTGAAACATTACTTAGTAGTGTTACTGCTGTGGTGAAGAGGAATATAAGTCTGCTTCATTCTGACTGCACATCAATCAGTTTGTGGGTTGATGAGCTTGATGCGAGTGCCTGGAGTGTGTGTGGTGTTTTTGCAGCAGCACAGAGAACAGAGGAGGCCCAGAATGAGAGAAAAGAGACCCACAGCGACAGATGTACATGTCCCATAAAGCAAAGGTAATTTCATTGAATCCCACACTGAAAGAAAAAAAGAAGAATTTTTATAGATGTTTGATAAAGCCTTGCACCAAACTATTATGATCTTGCAAATCTTGCAAATTTTATCAAAACAAAATATGTCTGGTAGTTTACAGATAAATACTACACAAACTATAGTAATAAAATAAAACTCACATGCAAACTTGACATAAAGAAAGACTCTGTCAGATTTGATCTCTGGTTCTTTTCTCCAGTCCTCTGTTTTGGCTGATCGTATCCATGGTGTGGCAGTGCAGTAATACTCGCCAGAATCACTGTCTTGGGTGCCATGAATGGTAAGGACAAATGTTTGGGTTCTAAGACGCTCCAGACTGCAGTCACTGGTGTCATTACGAGGGCTTTTCCTTACCACACCCCAACGATCTATACTGGCCAGCAGAACAAAGCTATCTGATGCCCTCAAATGATTCTGATACCATCGTATTTCATATGCAACACTGTCTAGATGAACAGAAATACATAATATTATTTTCAATAAACTACAGAGTTTAATATTTATAAGAATGCAAAGTATTTGTAATTGCCATGCATTGGCACATAGGCACACCTGTCATATATTGCAGTTAAGGGCATTAAAAGCATAGTGCATCTATTTTTTAGTACCAGCATTTGCTATCATAAAACAAAGTCATGGTTTGAATTGGGTTGCCTTACTCCAAACAATGGCATCTGTGGACCATATGTCTAGGGTGTTGGACTTTTGAGTATTTCTATATATCCCAAGATAAGAAACACTACTGCATGGTCAGACGTTCCCAGCAGGACTCACGGGAAAGCATTGTAAGCTGATGTCATTATAACATAGCAGTGGTCCTGTATTTTATCTTCTCCTGTGGGGCATGTGACCCGTTGCATGCAGGAAGTTAATCAGATACATTTCAGCAGATGTAGTTGCTTAGTACTATTATTATGAAGTCTGGGTGTGTTATTGTGGATATATGATGTCCCAGGCACAGTGTTAGTCTATAATAGATAGCTCTTGAGGTTATTATTATTATTATTATTATTATTATTATACATATATTATACATATATACATTTATACATACATTATTATTATACATTATTATACATATATATTAATTGAAGTAAAAATTAACTAAAAGCCTACTTGGCGTTATTAATACCATGTGCTAACCCACTGACCTAACCGGCCAAGAGCAAATAAATGCTTATAAACGCATATAATATATATTTCAAAATTAAAATGCAATCCAGAGAATATATATATATATATACATTATCTCTCCGGACTTTAACTTGTGTACATATATATACTCTATTTTATTCTATATGTATATATATATTTTTTTATCTTATTTTATATTTTATTTTATTTTATATTCTATAATTTTAATCTAGGAATATTTAATTTTA
>JAOVVF010000027.1:3695064-3705136 GCA_028565595.1 Duopalatinus emarginatus
ACACACACACACACACACACACACACACACACACACACACACACATTTTTCTAACTGTTAACTTACCTTTGGGGATGATCATCACTTGTACAGGGACTGATGTTTTCTCTGCAGCCTGGTACCACTTTCCATAGGTCTGTTGTATCCATGCCCTCACCCTGCATGAGTAAAATCCCTTATCAGACAGCTCAACACTGTTGACCTCCAGGCTGAAATCACCCTCTCCAACTCTGTTTATGCTAAATATATCTGAAGTTTTTCCCACCACTCCATCTCGACTAAGGTGCGTAAGAATCTGAGTGTCATTTAGCAGCCATGTCACCTCAAGACCCAAGGTAGCAAGGTCATCTGCAGAAACCAAGCAAGTAAGATTCAGATTGTCTCCTGTGTTGAGGATGGTACTATCCAGGACCTGTACAGTGAGGGATTCAGCTGTAATCAATTAATAAAGGAGAAACTGTGTTAATATCATAGTAATTACAGTGTGACAGAAAAAAAATCCATTTACAATAATCACACTCATAATTCTGCAGCATTTTACAGACAGTTAAACGATCTACCATTTTACCTTTTATTAAACTGTATCTAAATGTATGCACACACATTGTAATAAAATCATTCATTAATGGAGTCATGTTTGTTATGTAACTTAAAACTAAATGTGTTTACAAATACTGTGTTCAGAAATAAAAGTAATTTATATTACACCATTTCCCATAAATTAACACAGCTGCCCCGAATGGTAATGAAATGTCCGCGACATGCTTTAGTCAAAATGCCATAAAGATCAATTACCACAGCACCCTGTGGTTGTTTCTTCAACAATTTTTACACATCAGTGTTGGTACACTTACGTGTTTTTTTTTAAAATCCAAAATAGACATGGTTGTTCTTATGAAAAACAAATGACATATGACTTATCTATAGGCATATAAACATACAAGCTGCACTGGTTGCTGGGTCATTGATTAATGTGTCCACCATATTGGATGGGACTCGGTTGTCCTATAGACAAGTCCACTATATAAATCTAAACAGAATGCACTACAATGATCAATTTCAATAAGCCCTTATATTCAGTAATGTCTGACCTATGTGGAGTACAAAAAACATATGTTAGGGTCACACAAAACAAAATGGTGGTTTTTCACATGAAAATAGTAAAATAATAAATAAATAAATAGTTCACAGTCAAAAAAAAGAGTAAAAACTCATATTTTTTTGTGAATTATTTGTGAAACAGCCTGCATTTATTTGTGGATTTCTGAAACATTTGATATGTCAACTTATGCAATTTAATAAATAAAATATGTTGTTATGCAAGATTTATGTCTGCTTGAGAAAATCATATAAGAACACAACTTTCACTTATGTACTTCCCTCAACAATTATCCTCAGGAATTATTATGAATTAATTATTTTTTGGCTAGTGGGAGTAATGGGAATTTAACATGGGGGACTTTATTGAATTAAGCATTTTTATCAATACATTCATTCATTTCCAGCAAACATTTACTAGTCAGTGTTGTTTACTTACATCTGAGTTTCAGATCAGGTTTCTAGCTTTCTTTTCAGAATTAACTTCATCTTTCCCAATGTGCTGTACAGCTCGTTCTAGTGTTTTCTGACTATTTCACAGCATTTATTGCAACCATTTGATAAGTAATCGAACTAAATGTCTATTACTGCTGAATATTAGTATAGTCAAGGTTTTATGGGTGGTCTTTTACAGCTGTGCACTCTCTCTGCTGTATATCCCCAGCTATAATTACAAGTTGTGTGGTTAGCCTACATAGCAGCCCAGACAGAGTTTCCCTAGTAACAAAAGGTAAACAGTTGGCTTTGTGAGAAAGGCTACAGACACTTAGTAATGTAAAAAGTGTAAAAGAGAAACAAAGACAAAGACTTTAAATATTTTTGTGATTCTATATACAAAATAAAAAAAATATGTACAAAATAATTTGGGTCAGTATTTTACAGAATAATCTTTAACTACATTTAATTTTTGGATATGACCCGACAGCACAACTGAAATGTGATATTCAGGATGGGAAGCTTCTAAACTAAAGAGTCAGTCCTGGACTGGTTTTAATAACTCCTTGTCTTCATTATACTTTATTTTAGGCTAAAAAACTGCGTAAGTATTTCATTTGCATAAGTGAACTGCAAAAATTGCACTAATATCTTAAAGCAAACTTTCAAAATGTACATATTGTCATAGTCTACCACAATGTCATTATTGTGCAACCTTTATGCACCCTGGGTAAACAAAAATCAACACAAGTATGCCGGTTTATCAGTGTCATGATTTTAGTTGAACAGCTTTGTGTTATGAATGGAGCTTGAGATAGGATCACGTGACTCTGGCCTCCAGACTATTTAGGCCCAGCATGGGAGCACGCACATCATGGCTTATTATGATATAATCATCGAATTTATAGAAAAAGAACTATTGGATTACTCTGTACACTGGACCCTGCCCTGTTTCTGATCCCTGTTTATGTCTTGTTAATGTTTGGTTTGGTTTTGTATATTTTTCGTTTTGTGCGTCCATTTACTCTTGGTTATGTGGTGTTTTGGTGTTTATTAAAGTCATTCCCTGAACTTACGTCCTTTTCCCTGCATGGTGAGTTCAGGAGCACTGAGCTATGGTTATGCCCTATATAATCCATGCCTGCACCCAAGTTTGCTCCAGAACATGCTCTGTCTCCTGACCCACAACCTGCTCAGCCTCCTGATCCAGATCCTGCTCTGGCTCCAGATTCTGCCCAGGCTCCAGTTCTAAATTCTTCTACATATCCTGCCCTGGCTCCAAATCCTGATCCTCTAGATCCAGATCCAGCTACAGATCTTGATCCTGTTCCAGATGTAACTCCAGGACCCGCAGAGCCTCTGCCACAACCCAGGAGATCTGCCCTTGATTTTTTTCTTTGGTCGTAGTGGGGCAGGGGGTTGCTCATACCAGCAAGGCAGTGAAGTGGAGGTGGATGGGCGATCAAAGTGGAGCTGCACCTAGGTTCCCTGTTAGGGCTGCAGGAGTGGTCCTCCAGGGTGTGTCCCTTGAGGCCGCAGGAGTGGCCTACCATGCCACATGGGGAAGTTTTCATTTCGTGCACCTGTTTACTTTGTTTATTAAGATCATTCCCTGCACTCGTGTCCTTTTCCTTGCATGTGAGTTATTATTACACTCACCACCATGCCGTCACACTTTGTAATATCAATTGGCAGATGCTACAGAAAAAATGGGCCTACATATGCTATATAGACTATATCACTATATGGTCATACACATGTCCACATGTGGACACTTGACCATCACAGCAATATGTACTAGGAGAACATATGATTGCAAATTAGGTCAGACTCTTCTAAGAAGTCTTTCCACTAGATTTTGAAATATGGCTGTAGGCATTTGCCAATGTAGCCATGATAGCATTAGTAAGATCAGGCACTGATGTCATGTTAGGAGGACTGGAACATACAGGGCAGTCAACACACCCCTGTTAAAATGCTATAAACACATAATAATGTAGGTTAATAAAAACGCATACCCTTAAACGAATACTTTTTCATGACAGCATTCAGTGTCGTTGATGTGGGTCATTGTCTTACTGAAAGGTGAAATTCCCCTTCATCTTCAGTTTTTTTTACAGAGGCCTGAAGGTTCATCACATTACAAATGGAACTACATTTATATTTCCCTCCACTGTTTTTTTTTTTATTATATATTTTTCCACATGCTTTTAGCAGGCTTAATGTACAGAATTGTGAATGTCCAAATATTTATAGATCTGACCATTTGACCTAAAAACTTTTAAATTTACAATTATGCTAGCAATTAATTAAATAATTTATGGAGTGCCCCTCAGAGATAAGGCCACCTGTGCACAAAATGCAAGAATTTATTTAAGCAGTCCTCACCTGTTGGAATAATGGACACTTCACCAATAACCACTGCCTTTTCCTTTATCCTGTTCCAGGTGCCCTGCTCTCTGGTCCACTGTCTGGCAGTACAGACATACATCCCCTGATCAGCAGGCACTACTCCAGAGAGCACCAGGGTGTAGGAACCAGCGTTGACGAGGTGCAGACACATTTCACCATCTGCATAGCGTTGGAGAAATTTTTTTCCAACAGTAACACTTGAATTAGGCCCAAAAGTAAAAATATCCTCCTGTAGTGACTGATCCTTTATAACAGACCATGTAACTGACAGGTATATTCCTTCAATGAAGTCCTGAGTGATGTTGCAGTGAAGATTGATTGATCTGCCCTCATGTACTGAAGGCACTGGAACTTCGGGAACCACAACCAGCGTATCATGAATTACTGCAAGAAAACACAAAGATGTGAGGGTAATGTAGTGGGCTAACTATGAACAGTACACTATAAACTGACTATGATAGCGGCATTAACCATAGACACATTAGTCAGCTGCCATTTTGTTATTTCAAGGCAAATGTCACCTTACAACTGAAATTATATTGAATTTGAATTCTAAGTTATAATTATATTATTATAAATTATAACATATAAGTTATATGTCATGTTATAATGCCCATATAACATGACACTGTCCCCACCATGCTTCACTATAGGGATAGTATTGGGCAGGTTTCCTCCAGATTTGATGCTTAGAATTGAGGACAAATCCTGTGTCTCACAGTAAGGTAGTCCTTTATTTTCTGGAAGTTTGGAGTTCAGCCAGAGTGACCATTGGGTTCTTAGTCACCTCTCTTACCAAGTCCATTCTTCCCCAATTACTTAGTCTTGTAGGGCAGCCAGCTTTAGGAAGAGTCCTGGTTGTTCCAAATCTTTTTTATAGTTGGAGGATTATTATTCTCCAGATATGTGCACCTGAGCTCTACAGGCAGTTCTTTCCTCCTCATGGCTTGGTTTTTGCTCTCATATGGGTTAACAGAGTTGTCTTTCCAATCATGTCTAATCACTGAATTTACCACAGGTGGTCAAGGTGCAGAGAAGATCTCAAAGAAGATCAAGAAAAATGGGAGCCCTCTAAATACATATGTCCATGTAAAAATTTTTTTTTCATTTTAATCCATTTCTAAATTAATTTATACATTTCTAAAATTTTGATTTTACTTTCTCATTTCGCATATCCATAGAAACCTGTAAGGTAACAGAATAATTTAAAAAGCTTCTAATGTAAAAGCATCACTATAATAAAAGTTTCATATTAAGCCCTTTTAGACTAATTGGAATAAATGATGCTTAAGGATTATTACTACTCTACATGATTTATATTTATTCTTAAATACTCTTTATTCTTAATAGATTTAACAAGACAAAAAAGTCAAGATGCAACTTTGGAACTTGAAACAGAAAATAAATAAACTTTTCTGTCATCTTTCAAACATTCTGTTTGTCACTGACATATTTTAAACAAACTATGCTATCAGTTCACCAATCAGTTTTTTTTTAGGTTTATGGACATTGCTTATATGTTGGTTTAATTCTCTAAAATACTGCTGGGTCTGCATTCTGTCAACAATTGTGCTACAACACTAAGGCTGAAACAGGACAACATTTTAAAAGCTAGTTTAGATTTTTATCAGCTTTTTAAAAGCTTAACTTGCCTCTTAGCAGCACATTTGCCTCATAGTTTCCACTAATAACAGAATCAGTGCTGGGGGTACTGCAAGTGAAAGTGCCACTGTCAGTCACCCTGACTTCTTTAATCCTTAGCTCCACTGTGCTTCCGTTAATTCTTTTCACACTGATGTCATCATCAAAAACCCGGGCCTTTAAAGACTCATCTGGAAATGTAGAGTCAAAAGTAGAGATAACTTGAATTGTTTCTGATCCTTTTGTTGCTTTCCATTCAAACTCCTGTTCTTTTGGGCCTTGATAATCCGATACTTCACACCATAAAGATAGTGTCTCTCCTTCCACTCGGATCAGAGGGCCTGCAGGTAGAGACACCTTTCGACCCACAGACAAACCTAAACAAAAAAAATGTATACACAGTCATATCCATTTATTTAGACAGTGACACAATTTTCATATTTTTGCCACTACAATGAATTTGAAATGAAGCAATAAAATGACACTGAAATTTACACTGAACTGAAAGAAAATTAACATATACATTGTATGAACTACTTAGAAACTACAGCCATTTTTAACATAGTACAATTTTAGGTCAAGTTTTTCTTTAGGGTGTAAAGGAAAACCAGTAGAGTGCAGTGTGTGCTTCAATGAACTGAGGTAATAATAAAATATTAATTTCAACACAGTCTATGTATTTTATTGTTTATACTATTATGGACAGAAAAATAATCCCACAATAGCTCATATTTGGCGAACCTGGCAACCCAGTGGTGCTGCAACCCAGACAGAGAACAGCTCAGGAAATCTGTGTGTGAGTAATGCAAGTAACTTGTTTTATAAGAAGTCAGTAACTGTTGTATCCTTATATGACCCAAATTTACATGATCCACATTTTTTATTAATTTATTTATAAAACTGGCAACAATTGAGGCCCAGTGTGTTTTAGGCGGTGATTACAATCTAGTTTTAAACCCACCAGTGGACTGAACCTCTCCTAAAACTGTCTTTCTTACTATCCAAATCTGCAATGGTTTTGACTCAAGGCATGAGAGAATTGGGACTAAGTGATGTGTGGTGTTCCAACTAGCAAAGACTATTTGTTTTACTCCAGTGTCTAGAATACTTACTCAATAATCAACATGTTTTTGGCTTCACAGACGCTTCTGTTACAAATTAAAACTTGCTCCCATATAGCTGCTACAATTTCAGACCATAATCCCATAAAAATGGAATTAGAGCTCTACCAACCTGAGCCTTCCTCTCCTAGGTGGAGATTTAAAAACTATCTGCTGAGAGACCCAGAGTTTATTACTTTTATGAACACTTAAATAGACATGCATCTGTAAGGAAATTGAAATACCTCTACACATTTAAATATATGGGAAGCACTCAAAGTGTACATGAGAGGTCACATTATTTCATATGTCTCATATGAAAACAAACAAAATTAGAAAATGATTTAAGGGCTTTGGAAATTGAACATTCAAGAACAAAACAAGCAGAACAATCCGTGTACGAGTAAAGCTGAAGCAGCAATGGCTAGAACGAGTTACCATTATTACAAGTCTGGTAATAAAACAAGAAGACTACTGGCATGGCAGATAAAAAAGAAGGATACTGAAAAATTCATTCAGAGTATTAAAACAGATGAAGGTAGACATTTAGAAAATTCAAAAGACATAAATTCAGAAATTAAAAACATTATCAAGCGTTATATAAGACTGATTTTGACAATGACAATACCAGTTACCTCTACCTAAGATTAGCACAACTGTAAAGACATGGATAAAGACCTCCTACGGAAGTATCTGAGGAGGAGGTTTTTCTTGCTGATAAATCTTTACAAAACAATAAAGCCTCAGGGCCTGATGGATTTCTAATAGAATATTTTACAATTTTTTCAAAAGAATTATTAACTCCTCTTACAAATATGATTAAAGAGGCTTTTCAAAAGGCAACACTCCCTCAGTCTTTGGAGCTTGCAACAATAACATTATTTCCCAAATCTGGGAAAGATGCACAGAGGTGTGTTAATTATTTACATGCAGTTAATTATCCATGCAGTCCAAACTGGTTTTGTCAAGAAGAGGCAGGGAGCAGATAATGTTTGGAAGTTGTTTCATATTAATGAAATTGCTTGAACACAGGAACATCCCTTGATAATATTGTCCATTGACGCTGGGAAGGCGTTCAACAGAATTGAACCTGGTTTTCTTTTCGAGACTCTGAGGGCTATGAATTTTGGAGACACCTTTATTAGATATGTTAAAACACTCTTTAATGGCCCCAGGTCACAGATTTTGAGTAATGGACTTCTGTTGGATGCTTTTACACTTTTCAGAGGCTGTAGGCAAGAATGCCCAAGCTCTTTTAGCTTGTTCTCCATCTCTATAGAGTTGACTTACTCTGACTGACGTATCACAAGCATGAAAACAGGCACAAAGGAGCATAAACTGGCACTTTATGCAGATGACCTTTTAGTATTTATATCCCAACTGACAAAATCCTTCTCATTTTTTCTTACATGCCTTAAATCATACAGTTTCGGCCTGTAAAACCAATTACTCTAAGAGTGAAGCATTTCCAATTAATTTAACACAACAACAGATAAAAATGTTGGCTGGTTCATTTAAATGGCGTCCTGATAGTTTAAATTACCTTGGTATTTATGTTTGTTCCTTATATGACAAAGTCTACCAAGTGAATTACATATGACTGATTAATAAGCATAAAGCAGATTAACAGCGATGGATGGAACTCCCCCTATCCTTATTGATCTTCTCTCCTAGAAGATCAATTAACTTGATCTAATTGGTAGAGTTAATACAATTAAAATGAATCTTTTACCTAAATTCATTTACTTATTTCATTGTATTCCCCTAAAGGTTCTTTAACTTTTTTTGTTAAAAAAGCTTCCAAGGGTTAAACTTCTTATTTTTCAGGCTTCCTACTTTAAAGGTGGTTTAAATCTTACAAATTTCAGAATTTAATATTTGACTTCCCAGTTTTGCATGCTATAAATGTGGATCTTTTCAAAGTGTAGTGATGTGAGTTGGGTGTCCATACAGCAACAGGAATTAAAGTCCATATCATTAGCTGTCATTCCTTTCCTGGGCTCAAAAAAGCAACTTTACACCAAATACACCAAAAACAATCACACCAAATTCACTGATTTCGGCTACTTTTGATGCATGGCATCAGTTGCATTCTGTCTTGGGCTTAGATATACAACTTTTGGTTAATACACCATAGTTTACCACCTTATGAGAAGCGTAAGAAAATCAAAATGGGAACTAGACCATAGCAGCAGCTATACTGTTTATAAAAGTACATTTTTGTAGTATTATTGAGAATGAAGGTTGAGCATGAAATTGAGAGAAAATGTTCTTTAATGTTTTCAATATCATTTTATGGTCTTAACCAGTTTATTGAAGAATTTATTGAAGACTCTTGATACAGAAGAGCAATAATCTTCACCCACCCAGAAAGTGATCATTCCCTCCTTTAACCCCCTTCCTCCTTCTCAAACTCTTCTTCTCCCCCTACTCCAGTCTCCTGACTCCTGGATGCTGAATTTCTAGTTCACAATAAAATTCACAATTGCATTGGCTAATCAGTGCCATACATGTCAGTGTCAGTGTTCTATATAACCTATGGTCTCTTCTGCACCACACCATTTTTTTAAGAGAAAAGAAAAAGACAGAAGAAAAACAAGAAAAACAAGTAGAAGGATTTCTACTAACTTCTCTAAAACTTTTCTCATGGTAGAGTAAGGTGAGTAAGCCGATTACTTCACTCTACTCTAAGGTGATTTCCTTGCATCTAATGAAACTGTCACTACATTTGAAAATTTGTTGTGACCATTCAGTTTCATCGGTTGAAATGATATCAGCCAAAAGTGGCTCCAACTGAGTGGCTAATGATTCAGACAATCATTTAATTAAAATAGGGCAGTACATTCAGCTGCATCTTTGGCAACTAAAGCAAGAGTGTGATTAAACCTTCTGTAGAAGATTGAGGAAATCAAGGAGTAACATATTAAGTAACATATTAATCATTTTGGATGATATTCAAGGCTTATTGGCTGCTTCTAATAGTATTAGAAATTTAGTGGACACCTGGCAACCCGTGTTAAAGACATTTGCACTTCTGTATGCACCTCCCACATGACAACAGGAAACACACCTGTTGTGTCAAACACCGTTGAACAAAGGTGTATTATAAACCACTCAAATCGAGCAGCTAGACTGAACGTATAAATGTATGAATGACTCTCGGTCCATTGGGGATTACAGTGAAATCTGACCGTCTGTCTACTTAATCTGGACTGTCATTATTACTGTAGTCCTAATTCACCACAATCTCTGATCACGATACACAGTTAGACATCTGACAATCCCATAAAGTACAATTCTAACATCAACCAACAGGAGGAAAGAAATCAATTAATGAACAGACATTAATCTGTGGAAGTGTGCTTCTGAAACCAGTGTTAAAATTT
>JAOVVF010000027.1:3724391-3750128 GCA_028565595.1 Duopalatinus emarginatus
ACCAGGAGATACCAGCAACCCTGAGTCCTGATTCCTCCTGCTCCCCAAACCCTGTGTACACTGTGACCCCTCCTATCCTCTTACAGTCTCATCTGACCCACCATGGACATGGACAGTCTTCAGTACACCATTAATTAGATCACAGACTCAAACAAAAACAAAAGTGCAGGTAGCCAGAGAATTAATTTTCACACATCTGTGTCACCCAGTTGAGGATGGGTTCCCTTATGACTCCTCTTGTCATATCAGGGAGTTTTTCCTTGCCACTGTCACCACCGGCTTGCTCATTAGGGATAAAATTTCTAATAATTCAATAAATGTATAACCCTTTTCATTATTTTCATTATTTTATGTAAAGCTGCTTTGGGGTCCATTGTTAAAAGTGCTTTATAAATAAAATTGAATTGAATTGAATAGATGTACAAACAGCTACAATAAAATTTGTGCAAAAAATCTAATTTGCCATGTTTATTGATGGGGAGTTTGCGCTCATTTTAAATGTTTAGAAATCACATTTACATGTTTAGAATTACATAAAATAAAGCCTTACCTTGGCCATGAGGATAACATTTATATAGTTGCTCAGTTACTTCCACTAGCCCACTGCCTGTATCTTGGAAGGCACTGGACAATTCCTCACCACCTGACATGCACAGTATACACAGCCCAGTTCATCAGAGTTACTAAAGACATGGTTCATTATCATTTGAAGTAATAAACAATGACACTAAAATAAGACAAGAGCACACAAAGAATTTCAGTGGGGTTAAGGTCAGGCCAATACAAAAATGACCTTGCAGGCTCTCTGAACCAGGTCACACTTCAATGGCTCTTGGCTCGTTGCATTCGCATCACACACACACAAAAACAGTATTCCCAGTATAAGACCCATTCCAGTACCCTATTTGACAAAAAGGACAATTGCTTAAGAATGTGGTCCATATAGTTCAGTTCTTTGTTGTCATCCGAAAACAACAAAAGCTGAATCAGCTGGGTTTGACTCCATCTGAAACAGGAGCCTGGATGTTCTGACTCATGGTGCATCAGGATGAACACACTTAACTCCTACAGGCTGTGTGCTCAATGCAGTTCAAATCACAGTTTGATGATGCCACAACAACTGTGGGACTCATCAACAATGTGTGCCTCTTTCAATGTAGCTACGACCAGAAGAGATTTTTGACCGAAGAGAATCAAAAGCTCCATGAGGGCACATGACAGGGGACCTCTCCCTACTTTCTCAATCACCTGCCTAGACAAAAAGGTAAAGGACTCTGGTCTTCATGTTGGTTAATCCTACAGTCTTGACAGAGCTCTTAATCTTTTGTTCTCAAAATCAAACATACTCAGTTTTTAACAAAAACAAAGGGCCAATACTTTCAGAAGGGACTGTATGCAAATGAACATAAAATCAAAGTTTTGGTGTGTTTTACAATATCCACAGCTTTACAGGTGCTGGTCTTAAAATTAGAATATTATGAATAAGATTTCTTTTGGTAATTTCATTCAAAAAGTGAAACTTTATATTATTATATTTAGGGAAGACTTAACAGTTGTCCAAAAGACAACCATTGACACCTTGGACAAGCAGGGCATGACACAAAAGGTCATTGCTAAAGAGGCTGACTGTTCACAGAGCTCTGTGTACAAGCACAGTAATAGAGAAACAAAGGGAAGGAAAAGATGAGGTGGAAAAAAGTGTACAAGCAATAGGGATAACTGCACCCTGGAGAGGATTGTGAAACAAAACCCATTCAAAAATATGGGGAAGATTCACAAAGACTGGACTGCAACTGGAGTCAGTGCTTCAAGAACCACCACGCACGCACGGACGTATGCAAGACATGGGTTTCAGCTGTTGCATTCCTTGTGTCAAGCCACTGTTGAACAAGAGAGTCGGAAGCGTCTCGCCTGGGCTTAAGGCAAAAAGGACTGGACTGCTGCCGAGCACTGCTGCAGTAATTCAGGCAAAAGGAGCCCCAACTAAGTACTGAGTTCTGTACATGCTCATACTTTTCATGTTCATACTTGGCCAGCATTTCTAAAAATCCTTTTTTTGTATTGGTCTAAAGTAATATTCTAATTTTCTGAGATACTGAATTTGGGGTTTCCATTAGTTGTCAGTTATAATCATCAAATAAAAAGAAATAAACAGTTGAGATATATCAGTCTGTGTGTAATGAATAAGTATAATAGACAAGTTTCCCTTTTTGAATGGAATTACTGAAAGAAATCAACTTTTTCAGGATATTCAAATTTTATGACCAGCACCTGTAGGCTAATTAGCCTTCAGATACATTAAAGGAGAACAATGTGAGTAATACAAAAAGATGAAAACCCAAAACATTAACTATTTTAGTGTTAACTTTGTGTTGACTTACTGTTTTATTACTGTGGGAGTGAAAGAGGATGAAAAAGAAAGCACTATGGTAGACTTGAGTACATTGATATATTTTTACATTTGCTGAACCCTTGTTTGCTACCTTTCTTAAGTTCTAAATGAGAACAAAGACTGATCCCAGCAGGCTGCCTGTGGAATGCCAAGAATATGCAAAAGCTTACACTGAAAATTAAAAACAAGATTTTCGTTGGGCTAATAGTTAAAAACGAAATACATTTCAGTACCAACAGATTCGACCAGCATAACAAAAATTACATCAAATTATATATATATATATTTTAAACAATGACTTAAGACTTTTTAAAAATTATCCTAAATTTGCATGTACATGCAAGTACATTCTTGAGACCAGCCTGGTTTGTAAGTCAATTACAATAAATGTCACAATGTTATCAGTGTATAATATATTCAGCCTCAGTTATAAGAACCAGTCCCCAAAAACATCCATATATTAATTGTGGTATGTTCACTGGAGACTATATATTCTTTATACATGCATATGATAAAGTGTAAAGTCTCTGGTTTGTCATTGTTACCTATTCTGAATATACAAATAATTTTTTCTTAATGTGATTTTTAGATACATAATTTGCTCATTTAATAGACAATAGACGGAAATAAAATAAATTAATAATCTTATTTAATAGAAACTACTTAATTTAAAAGTTAAATTGTTAGGGAGATTTACCCATAGGCTCTCTGGTTTGGCTTGTGGCCACATGCAGTGAGGCCAGGCTGGTGTCAGATCTCTGGGAGGCAGTAGAGGGAGATGACAGGGCAGTGCCATTCACCTTGGACTCAGCCTGTGGCTAGGACATAAGTAAAGAAGGAGCCAGACTCATTAACCAAGGAGATGGGTACTTAGCAATGTTTAGCATGTGCACTTACTGACCACTCTAAAAAGATGTGTACATCTGCATGTTCATGCAGTTATCCAATCAGCCAAGTATGTTGCAGGAGTACTATACATAAAGTCATGCAAATACAGGTCAAGAGCTTTTTAATTAAAGATTCCAGTAACTTTGACTGTGGCATGGTTGATTTGCCTGACAGTCTCGTCGTATTACTATTAAAACTTGAGATAAACAGCAAGAGGAGGAAGAACTGTTTAACCTTGGTAAGCCTATTTTGTGCTCATTATAGCTTCATTTATGCACTGTAACCCAACCTGTGAGACCATCAGTGTCCTTAGCATGGGGCTTAAGAACAATATCCAAGTGTTTCAAAGCAGCATGTCAGCACATCTATAGTCTCAGCAGACCACTTCCTTAAATGCCTTGGTCACAACAGGTTGTCTTTGTATGAATGGT
The DNA here is from genome assembly GCA_028565595.1 of Duopalatinus emarginatus. Taxonomy (NCBI): domain Eukaryota; kingdom Metazoa; phylum Chordata; class Actinopteri; order Siluriformes; family Pimelodidae; genus Duopalatinus; species Duopalatinus emarginatus. The sequence goes on from JAOVVF010000027.1 coordinate 3,728,103, forward strand.
TTGTACAGGGACCTCAGATGCACCAGGTGTAAGTGGAAGAAGGTTTCTCTCACATTTGCTATAGCAAATCCCGTGTCTTATTGTTTCTGGTATGGCAGCTTACATACATTCTAAAGGTGGGTAGGGTGCTGGAGAGATTGGAATGATTACTCTGACTCTGTTCTGAGTCAACAAACAGAGCTTGCAGGTGGCTTGGCTCTTTTCCCCCAATGACATTTTAATTGCACAGAGGCAGCAGCAGTTGGTGAAATGTACACTAGTAATGTAATAATGTGAAAATTCTCTGGGCAGATAGTACAGTCACAAACTAACTGCAGGAACCTCAATGTCTGGTGAGGACTGCACAACTTGGGAACCGTTCATGTAGCCAGATCTCTGTAAAACACATGAAACTACACTCCTGGTATTCCCATTGGTTAACACTGTTATCTTACCAACAGTCCCTCGCGAACAAAATGTGTGAGTTTCATATTATTAATAATGACACAGTGGGTCATTGTAACATCACACTGTTTCTCTCCAGCTTTGTGAACCCAGTACCACTTGCAAATTGCAAGCATGGACTCTGCAGAAAAAAGTATATCCGCAACCATATTTCAAAGTATTGTTGCACTTATGAGTTAGGATGAGCAACGATGTGGTGAACTAATATAAAAATTGTAGCTAACACAGACTTGCTTTAAAAAGGCTTAAACAAACATTCACATTGATTGAGCTGCCCCACCTCACTGGTTAATGTAAATGGTGACTTCTCTATGCAGACTATATGTCAGTCGCTCTGGATAAGAGTGTCTGCCAAATGGCATAAATGTAAAATAAAAAGCAACAAACAGCAGTTTATTTAATTCCTGTGTTGTATTTGTTTTTTTGCCAAATATGCTCCAACACACTCAAACATCACCTCAGTCACATCAGGGTACCAAAGAGTCTTGTTTTAAAAGGTTTGTGCTTTGTTTGGATGTAATTTTGCAAACCTACATCATAGTGCCATATGCTTTTGGGAAAAATTGCTTTTTTTTATTGGGCTGGCATTTAATGTGCTTAAACAGTCCTCTAGGTCACATAATGTTTGTGATATGTTAAATAATAACAAATTAATAAATGACATCTGATACTCATTAAGAGTCATTGTAGGGTTGCATTAAGTGTCTCCATCAGTGTGGATTGTTCAGCTATCCTAATGTTGCACTTTGACCCAAATAGTGAAGAATATTATCTTTTCTTTACTTAGTTTTTTTCTGTTAAATGCAAGGTTTTAAACAGCTTTATAATGGAATGAAAATTGTCAACATGTTTACACAAAGTCCTGTCCCAAACAAGCCAGTGGCATTTTTAGGGTCAGTTAGTGGATGGCCTGTTGCATTCATGAACTGTAAAATTGGAATGTTTATATACAAGGCAGTAAAAAAAAAAAAAACTACCATAGCTTGGGAGGACAAATCACCACAATATATATCACATTTTAATGACAACATTAAGCATCTGTCTTCTGCTGAGGTGGAACAGAAACATTAATTCCACCCAGCACCTGAGCAAACTGTCATTTAACCCTTGTTGGTGGAATCTTACTTATACACTGAATTCACTGCTAGGACAAAGACTGGACAACAGGAGCTATATCCCTGTCATGTGCACCACAAACTGAAACAGCTTGACTTTGACTGTCCACATCTGGACAGATACAAGTTGTTTATAGAGTTGTGAGCTACAAACTGCCTTTCACTGAAATTCCAGTGAACAACCCATCCACTGAAACAAAAGACGACTAGGCTTGTTGGTTCCAATGAAGTAATATCTCAACATTACAGAATAAAACAACATTTTAGACAACTGTGTACTTTTGACTTTGTAACAGTTTGGGGAAGCATACAAGTATGATGTAGACGTGGCAACATACATAGTTATTTTTGCTTAATTTGCAGGTCTCGTCTTACCCACCTGTTCTAGTAGCTGTCTAAGCCTTTTAAGTTGAGACTCAAGCTGTTTGTTATGATCTTCCAGAATTTGCATTCTTGCCTCTAAGCGACCCTTGTGTTGTCTCAGTAGTTTTGCCTCAGCAATGAGCTCAGCATCACGATTCTGGGGTGAAACAGGTAACATTGGTGGAGGTGAAGGAAGAGGTGAAAACCCCTTGTGGTCATGGGCCTTTTTAAGTCGATCATATTCTGCCTGTAGCCTCCTAAAACATTAACAATGATTATTAATTTTCCTGCAACAGTGTAACATGTATCTATGTAGTTGTATAGATTTTAAATTTTCAAACCTATTCTCCTGCTCTAGATCATTGAGAACTCTCTCAAGTTCCCCCTTTTCTTCAGTCTCCATTGAAATGAGGATCTGTGCTGGACTCTGTGGGTGGTTTAAGGGGGACCCCTGATTAAGACTCTGGCAGTAGTGTTGGATCAGTAGATGCTCATCATCCCTACAATAACCAGAAAATTAACATATAAAGTGTGAATAATTCACCACATGCATCTTTAATATACAGATCTATAAATCTTAAATACTCCAAAAATACATGCCTGTTGTCCTTGAACAATGTAGTACTACACTGATCAGCCATAACATTAAAACCACTTGCCAAAACAGACCTCTGGGGGTGTTCTGTGGTATCTGGCACCAAGATGCAAGATGTTCTGTGGATCCTCTGTGGGATCAAAACATACGGGCTAAGCTCCCCCCCCCCCCCCCCCCACACACACACACACACACTGAGCCGTGGGTGTCCATGGCCTGGTTGCGGGTTCACCACTTGGCTTTCCTTTAACCAGTTTTGGTAGGTATTAACCACTGCATACTGGGAACACCACACAAGACCTGCAGTTTTAGAGATGATATGACCCAGTTGTCCAGCCATCACCTTGTCAAATTTGTTTAAATCATTATGCTGCCCCATGGCAACACATAAAACTTTTGAGAACTGACTGGTTACTTGCTTTCTATATCCCACACTGAAATAAGATTAATGTTATTTACTTCACCTGTCATTGGTTTTGTGGCTTTTATGTTATGGCTGATAACAGTAAAACAGTCAGCAAAACGAATAAACAAACAGACAAAAAGCCAAAAAAGTAAATATATAGATAAATGATAAGTGATATATGATTTACACTTGCCTTTAGCAAATACTAAACATAAAACTAAATTTTTATGTCCAGTTGTTCATTATAAAAGAGAACATTATCTCAGTGAGAGTTCATGGTAAAATAAATGTAAATAAAATAATTATACATCAAGTTAACACTATTAAAAACCTAGCTTAGAGGAAAAAAAAAAGTAAGCTGTAACTCATCAGAAGCACTTTTTAATTTACTTATATAAGAAATGCTTTTTTCATATGCATGTTTTTCATTCTTTGCTTTGATTTCCATTACAAATTGTAAATATAATACAATAAGGAGTACAGTGCATACAGCCCCTTATGAAAGTACTGGAACAACAAGGATTGTTTGGATTGGATTAAAAAAACGAGCTTTGGGTTCTGGGTTTTGCTTGTAAAGATTGCATTTGTTGTTAAAAAGGTTCAACCAACATGCAGACCAGAGAGCTGTCTATAGGCTGTGAAAGAAGAGATGCAGACACCATACCAGATGATACAAACAACTCGTCTGCAGAATTGGAAGTCCAGACTAAAACTGGCAAATAAATGTAGAGGGTCTGGAACCAAGATTCATCTCTACCAAAGTGATGGAAAGACCATAGTCTGCTCATGATCCAAAACATACAAGCTCATAGGTAAAGGTACAGGTAAACTTTATTACTGATAGTAGAAGATAAAGAGGAACCTCATCAAGTAGCAAGACAATGACCCAAAAAACACACTGCCAACACAAACCCATTTAGCAGGCACCTAACCCCCAACTGCTCCCAGGCACCATAGGTAGGGTTGCCCACCGCTCCAGGAAGTGTGTACCCTTTAGTGTGTGTCTGTGCAAATTGATTAAATGCAGAGGTCAAATTTCTCTGTGTGTACAAGCACAGTGGTCAGAGACACTAAATATTAGTTGGGAGGTGTGTGCATCCTTTGCACCAAGGGTTTTTTAAATAATTTTTCTATTAATTATGTTCAAGGTCAAATTAAAGATTTCACAGATTTTTTTATATACATTTGAATGAAATATAATCAACAGTGAAGATGGCTTGTATAAAAAAATAAGCGTAATATGTTACTGATTGAGATCAAACATTTTCAAGGAGAATGCTAAAGCTTTCTTGACTTGGTGCAGAATGAAAATGCAGAGCGAGACTACATTTTAAAAACCACGACACATTCCATATACCATCATATCCATTTTTATAATTATAAGTATTAAAAATAAAAGATGTAAGCTTACATGCTCTCATTAGGAGAAATATTCTCATTCACATATGAGCCATTTCTGTTTTCCATTTCAGCGAGCCTGTGAAAGACAAATTGAAAATTATTTTACTGTTATTTTCACATACATTAAATGCATTAGAACAGATATTCTCAAAGTTGGTCCTTGAGTACCACTACCCAAAACACATCAATGCTTTATTTTATTGTATAACTAATCTGAAGTATGAGTATGTTACAAATGTAAATATATATTATGAAAAAAAGTGTCTTTTTTATTTATTTGACTTTCTGCCTGTTTCGACTCAACAGTGGTTCCTGACATCAATGGGTGATATAAACATCACCCAGCTATAGCAGAAGCACAGCCAAGAGCAAACCTTTGCTAAGACAAAATATGCACAAAGCAACATAAATTTAGCCAATCAGAGACCTTTAATCTAATGCCTAAAGGGTGCTCTGTGTATTGCTCCAAGCAGAGTAGGATAGTAGTGGAGTTACTATTAGCTGATAAGAAACATGACTTTATGTAGAGTACAGGATTCAAACCAACTCCAAAAATCTGTTCTCCAAAATCTGTTTAAGAGGAAAACTTTTAAAAGAAAGTAGAGAAATATCAGGTCAATGAGATACACCAACGCAATCACACAAAAGACTAATGAGAAAGGTCAAATCTGTATTCAGTAATTCTCCTGTTATTGGGCCAGCAGGTTTGGCTACTTGGATGCGGTCATACACACACACACACACACACACACACACACACACACACACACAGAGAGAGAGAGAGAGAGATAGAGAGAGACAGAAATGGTTTTCTCTTTAGTATATTATAGAGATACACAATATACACCACTTAAGGAATTCCTAATATTATCTGCGTGTTTCTGCAAATATTTCTGTGTGGTTTTTTTTTAACTGGTTTTTGTTTTAATGGAATTTAATGACTGTTTTTAACAGAACTTTGGTCTCCTGCAGTTTGTGCTAAATTGCATTGGAATGATTGTTGAAATTGACAATGTAGCAGAAACAGCCCCACCTAGAATCTCTCTTACCAGATGCCACTGGAGTTTTTTTTTGCTATTGTCACCACCGACATGTTCACTGTTAAAGGCGACATACAAATACAATTGAATTGAACTGAATGGATGAGTGCTACATGGCTGGAGCAATTCACTTCACTCCCTTATCCTAACACCAACTGAACATCCATGGAGCAGGTACCTGAGAGTTAATTACCCAGATTGACAGACCCAGAAAATGTCAATTAAATTGTAATTTGTAATGAGTGTTTTCCCTTTTTTTCTGTTTCTGGTTGCATGGCAGTGGTTCTCTATGACCAGATTTAGGAAACACTGCAGGAATACTTACAAAATAATGCACTTTCATCTAAAAACTGCATACACTGTTCCAGAGCAGAATGATTTTAATTTTTTTTAAAGATTTCAAAAATACCAATTTTACACACAATGGTATTTTTCATTCTCAATTAAAATTTTCTAATTTTACCCCCAACAAAATAATTTTATATTGTAACAGGATTTTTTATAAGATACATTGCATGTGTCAAAGTCAATACTGAAAATAATTTAAAAATTGCTAAGTTTCTAAAATGTTTCCCTTAACAACATTGTTGCTCTGTAAATAAAATGTACTTTGTAAAACTGAGGTTTTTTTTGTTTACTGTTCCAAAAATCTTTTAACAGCTAAAAAATGGATTTATTTGCAATCCACCCACAAAATGCAATGTATGAACAAAACTGAAATTGTGTGTTGTGGTTAGTTAAGACCAAAACTCAAAGTTTTTGACCATACACATCATCCAAACATGAAAAGTCAAGATGCACTGGAGCAGTTTCGTGGCTTAAGTTTGAGGGCTCTCAAAGTCCAGCACACTGAACAAGTCATATACAATGCGAAAAAACTGGCACAGATGAGCCTATGCAAACTACACAGCAACGCCACCTGCCTGTTGTTGGTTGCATCTGCCATAGCATATGTACAGCAGTAAACTAGAAATAAATTCTAGAGCTGTGGGCCCAACTGACAAAATGCATGAAACACAGCTGTGTGTCTACGTCTAAAAACCTCTCTGGCAGGTGACATCCTGACTCTGGGTAATACCAAGTATAAGTGTATCAGTTTTTCCTGGCACTTCATTGTGTAATGCAGCCTAAAACATTGTACGCACATTAGCAATTAAAGGTCCCTTGATAAAAAACTTTCCTATAAATTGTAGGGGGAAAAAACATTTTAAAAGTGCATTAGTCATTTAAAAAGCGTCTTTCCCCAAATATTAACTGATAACTAATAACTATCATCTGTACACAATTATGCTCAAACTATTTAAAGTTGGTTATTCACCAGATGCTGTTGTTCTGATCACTTTAGAAAAAAATAATTAAACAGTTAAAATATAAAACTTCATTAATTGCTTACTTCAGATGATTCTCAGAAAGATTGGCAATAATTTATGAATTTACAGAACAGCTGCATCATGTGGTTTTTTCCTGCATTTCTTCAAATATTGCTCTCACCTGCTAGCGTAATGTTCAATGCGTGAGTGGGTGTCATCATGGGACAGCTGTGGAGAAGATGCTGGGCTATAAACAAAAAGAAACTCATTTAGTAAATAAGTGGTGTGTGTGTGTGTGTGAGAAAGACAGAACCATCTCACTACACTAAAAATTAATTTCCCGAATCAAGAAACTGTTTCTTACAATTAGAAACAATAGTGATGTAATTTTTTAAACTGGAAATGCTATCAAGAGTTTACACATGTGGGTACACTGAGTGTGTGTCTGATATTCTGTCAGCAGCATTTCATTTCAATGCCAACATGAAAAATATTTTATTGGTAACTTTAGTATAGGCAGGCATTCACATGACTGATCAAAATAAAAAGGGAACTAAAGTGAACCAAGAGTACTCACGGGTGGTCAACAGGCCAGAAGTTGATCAGAGTAACAGGACTGCAAAACAGAACAACCCAACAGACACACACACACACATTATTTTTAATTATACACACAGATTATTTTAGTTGGGGAAAAAAGCATTTAAATGTGTGTAAAATCTAAAATAATGCACATGCTATATAAATGTTTTACTAGTTAATTAGTTACTGAGAAAGACAAAAATTATTGCTGTTTAGGCCTTTATTTTATTAGACATTTAAGGTAATAAAATAAAGTTTAAATGTATTTGAAATACCAGGCAACTTATGTAGCTGCTTGCTATTAATTTCACCTTGTATCAAGAGAAGGCTCACTTTAATTTCCTTATTTATAAATACAGCTGCTAATCAGTACCAAAGAGATGCTTCTTAATAATAGTTTTCATTTATTCAGCGTCAGGATGCATTTTATTCTGATCAGGACTGCATTAGTGTGTCAGGTTCTGTAAAAAGGATTTGAAATGGGCTTGTTTTACCTCATACAAACAGAGCAGTCCACATAAATGCAATGAATTCATTTTAAAATAAGTGCACATTTAACTGACAGAATTAAAACATCCTCATTTCTTAGGTGTGCATTCAGCTTTATTGTGAAAAGGCTTTTTGTTCTTGTCTGCTTCTCATCTAGCTCAGATGTGTGCAATACATTTTATATTGTTGTGTGATGCACTTTTTTCCCTGCATAAAATCCTGTAAGTCTTTAAAGCTGCCATTTGCTGCCGGGTAGCCTCTTTGTGAAAGTGCCTTCTCATCTTGTATTGAGATAGGATGAGACAATATTATTTATCTTTATAGTCTGATGCTGTGCCACTGTCTTCCACACTAACAGTGGGTAAAGCCTGGCTACACTGATCAATGGCTGATCACCACTGCTCACAATTACCAATCACTGATCACCACCACTACTCACTCACAACTTAATGTCACTGCTTCATCATGGTTTTGTTCTAAAACACTACAATATAGCGTTAGTGGAAGATGGACCATGGGAAGTGCCCAAAAGTTGGGTTTCTATTTTGTGAACCAAAACTAAAAGGCGAGCTGTTGTAAAGGAGCATCTTCAACATGTCACCAGCTTCAGCAGCGTACCATGTTAAACTGACTGTCTGGCTTCTAGGCCAAGTGGTGCATTAGTCAGCTCCACAGACAGCACTAGCACCTTGGTAGAATATCTCGTACAGCCAGCCTGTGACAACACTTTCTCTGTAGCAATGAGTGGAAAACTAATCAGGGAGTGTCACAGAGCAGTGACAGCATTAGTAGTTTCTCAGTCACCAACCTGTAGGCAGGCAGTGTTTTAGAAAACAGCTAGTTTCCTTATACAACATTGCTTTTGTATCTACAGTTTTATTTTCAAGGTGAAAGGACCATGGTCCAACTTAGAAAAATCAAACTCAGTACTGTTAGTGAAGGTGCCTGGAAGGTGCATTTCTCCAGGTCATTACCTGACAGCGGCAGCACTCTGACTCAGTTGCCAATACGACTCAAATTTTTAACCCCGGAAAAAGAGGAGGTGAGAGTGCCCTATTCATCATGACTGGTTGATTATCCCCAGAAGAATAAAAGACACCAAAAGCCCACAGTCTCTAGCCTTTCTGTTATCGAATATGCACCAAAGAAGGTATCCCCAGTAACACAAATGCACAATGCTGGAACAATTATTTTGAAATACATATGAAGTATTCCACTCCTTTCTTATTAACAAAAAAACACTGTAACAGTGTAAAAATATTATTTAGTTAGTCAATTATATGGCAGAGCACAAAAGTAAACTTTGCAGTCACAATAAAATGCAACTAAAAAAATCTTACGTCTCCATGTTATCACCCTCTAGAATAGTCTGCACAGGGAGGTAGCCCATGCGGGGGTGTTTGGCAAAATAACGTTTTGTCCTAAACTTGTTCTTTAGCACCTTGGCAAAATCTCTTACATCTTCACCAGAGGTTGTCTATAAGACACACACAAAGTTTAAAATTACTCCAACAAGGCAACTAGACAATATACAACAAAATTTGATATTCAACATACACAAGAATGCTATAATCCATTATATTAGAGAGTATACAATTACCAGCCCACTTTTGAAAGACCTGTATAGTTGGTCATTCATGTGATTATACAGACAATCATGTGGCAGCAGTAGTGATGAAATGAAAATGGTGTGTGTAATATTTTCCTGGCATACATTAGGCTCTTTGAACCAAGAGCATTGTACTAGAATAGTGTTCCAAAAAAAATGAGCGTAAATGACCTACTAGCTGGCTAATTTTTGTTATCCTTTTGTTATTGGCTACAGACAAACAATTATCCAGACAGATTACACTGACATGCAGTAATGATTTAGGACAGCAGCATGGCCAAACTTACCGGGGTGCAGTACTCAACCATGGGATATTGCATTTTATGACCCTTTGCCACTCTTCCAGAAAAGAAGCAGCTTTGGCAGATGTCATAGTTGAAGTGCTTTAAGCTTCTATACCTGTTGAAAGATAATAACACACTGGACTAATAATGGCTGCAAAAGCTAAGTAACCGTAAATAATTTACAGCTGAAATCAGTTGACAGAGAATATATTTAGCCAAGCCAATGCTAAACAGACAAAGCATACAAAGCCTCCATAAATTGAACCATGTTTGTCCAGAACATCCCACAGATGCTCAACCATCTTGAAATCTGGGGCATTTGGAGGCCAAGTCAACACCTTATATAATAGTTCCTGAAACTATTCCTGAAGTAGCATTATCCTTAACATGTTGCCATAAACGTTATGTTGTTTAAATGCCTTTTTTGACATTTTCAAAGGTGGACAGGGGAAAGTAAAGGCTCTCTAACGAGTCTGCAGCTACAGAGCCCCACACTAAGCAAAATGCAACGCATTGTGTGTCCTGAGAACAAAGCCAGAATTAACCTTTTTTTAGCAATCTGTGCTAGATCAGACCAAAGCAGCTAGTAGCTCTTCTGTGGGATCAGACCAAACAGTCTTTGTTTTCTATGTGCATCAGTAAGCCTTGAATAAGTACCCATGACTATAGAGATACTCTGTCATTGTTGCTTAATTCCTCATGCTTACCTATGCTCACTACTTCCAATAAACTTGACAGGTCCCACTGCAAGGAGAGAATCAATGCTATTCCCCGTCAGTAGTTTTAGTTTAATTGCTCATCAGTGTACAATAACTTTGGATAATGAATGTACATAAACTACTGTTTAAATGTTCAATTATGTTCACATTTAATACTATTATCTTGCTATTATTTGGATGAAGTAAGGTGGTAACTCTGTCTTGAGTCTTGATGCAACTAGATAGTAATTTCACCTCCCTACTATCAAACCTGGCAATAAACATCAAAAAGTTTACTTTTAAGAAACAAATACCTGAAGCCAATAATAGGACATTCCTTGCAGATGTTGCACTTGGCCTGGTGCTTTGCTGTTTCCGCTGCTGAAACACGGTGAAGTACAGGGAGCCAGACCATTGACTGAGGCTCCAAACGCATCCAGTCTAAGAAGACTGAAGCTTCTAACTCTGGTTTGTTATTTGCCTTTAGTGAAGAAAAGACACATAAGTTTTTCTTGCTATAATCAAAGTGTACAAACTACAGTATACAACAAAAGTGACTACACCCCTGTGGAATATCGTCAAATAATTCAAAATTGTATCATCTTACAGTAAGTGCCTTATTTCCAAGTTGAACAGTAGGTATTTGCTCTTCTGTAATCTTAAACTAAGTTAAGATTTACTCTATTGAAAATCCAGGCCTCACACAAGGAACTCAAGGCAATCTTTAACCTTCTTTTATTTTTTATATACTTACAGTGTCCATCTTTATTTATTTAGCATGGACAGTCTATAGAACACCATAATGGACAGATGTAGTAACCATGAATTAGATTACAGACTTAATCTCTAAGTAACTATAACATACTTACATACTGGAATCAAAATCATATACTCAACTTACATATAACAAAACTATATAATTAAACTTTTATTTATAATTGCACTGTCTGTGTCACCCAAATGAGGATGGGTTCTCTTATGTGTCTGGTTGCTCTCAGGGTATCTCAGGGAGTTTTTCCTTGTCACTGTCGCCACTGGCTCCTAATCAGCGATAACATTTCTACAAATTTCTTACATTGTCATTTCTGTAAAGCTGTTTTGATCAATGTTCATTGTTAAAAACACTATAACTAAAATTGAATTGAATAGAATTATTTTTGATGACAGGTTCAATCCTTCTCGGCATACTTGCCAGTGTGGCAAAATTTTCTGAAAAATTTCTTTTGGGAGTTTTTTTTAGCTGCATTTTGCTCGAGTGGTTGGTGTTGCTCTACCTTTCTCTTTAAAATGCCCCAAAGGTGTTCTATTGGATTCAAGTCAGGCAACATACTTGACCAGGTCACTGTTCTCACGTTTTTCTTCTTTAGAAACTCTTTTTTGATTTTGGTCGTGTGCTTTGAATCACTATCCTGTTGGAATCCTCTTTTGCCAAGTTTCTGGAGACTGGGACTCATCTTGTCAGCCAGCACTCCTGCAGTCCATATCATCACACTCCCACCTCCATGCTTCACTGTCAGGATGATGGTATTATGGTAGTCCTTGCCAGGTTCATGACAATCATGTTGGACCCCATTGGAGCACAAAACAAGATTAAACTTTACTAAAGAGCATGAATATGAATATTGGGATAACAATTTTTGATCAAATGAGACCAAGATAAATTTCTTGGGCTCTAACGGGTTCCCACATGTTTGGTGTGAACCTGGCAAGGACTACCAGCAATTTTACATAAGAGCAAATACCTACTACCAACTTAGAAATAACGCCCTTACTGTAAGGTGATACAATTTTAAATTATTTGACATTTAAGGTGATATTACACAGGGTAGTCACTTTTGTTGTATAGTGTAACTGAATTTTGATTTGACAAAATGAACAATAGCGCCATTATTTTGCATTAATGATTTGCAATAATTGTTTATTTAATCAAAACCAACTTGCCAATTATATTACACAAAATCCCATGTGTTTAGGATTCTTACTACTGCTAGCATTAAGGCACTTTTTATTTGAGAAGTTTGAAGTCATCCACACAACAGATTCCTACAGATTTAAACATTACAAGGTCATCACCTACTTACAAATTGAAAACAGCTGCGCACACTAGGTTCAATGTTACTTCCTCCAAATGATGCCACCTCACCCAGCTGCCTGGGGATCTGGATTGAGTCGTGCAGCAATAGGCCAAGGCGACGCTGGTCACAAAAACCTGTGGCACTAGCCACTTGTCTAAACAGAACTAATTTAGAACAGAAGTGCAAAAAGAGTATGAGATATACCAACAATGTATTATGAAAAATATTCAGTGTAAAAAGGTGTCTTGTCTGTAATTACAAGCAGAATAACAATAACTACAATAATCTACAGAACTTACAAAGCAAACAGTTAAAGCTATATGGACAAAAATACATTTCATTTACTGAACAAAAAAGCAAGTGTATAAAGTTAAATCTCTAATGTATGTGTGTTAAACAAATAATAATTACGGATAGAATAACTTACATCTGTATTTGTCTTCAAGATGAGCTTTGCAGAGCGAGATTATTCCTGTTTTCAAAGACAGGGTTCGGATCCTCCCAGTTCGACCTCTGTAAAAGTATTTGATTGAAGTGAGCGTTAATACCAAAAGACTGCTACATAAATAGGTACAGTAAGGGCTGGATTTATGCATGGACTAAACTGGGTCTACCTTTGTATTTCATTTTGAGGACATGACTTTTGTTTAATGAGCCACATTACTTTGTAGTGCATGCAACACATTTTAACAGATTAACAAACAGCAGAGCTCCAGTACTTAACAGATTCAAAAAATTTTTTTTTTTCAACTATCTTGAACAATTTGCATTTGGACATTTGGGTTTTTTCTAATAAACAGTGTGCAAACAGAATGACAAACTAAGACTATGTTTCAATAAAAAGAGTGGAAAGGACTGGAACATCTGGTTTGAACAGCAGCTCAAACAGAAGCATCTTCTACAAAACACTACTAGTCTGTTCACATTTAACCACATATCTGAAATAAACAATAATAATAAAAAAAATATTATTTAATAATAATAACCTAGCTGAACCACCCATAAAATGAACCGAACAGAACAAGACCAGAAGCAATTGCAATCATCAACACTTGCTAGAAAGCAGGTATATTCAATTTGAAAACAAAAGGTAAAGCTGTTGACATATCACCTCACATCCTGTTTTCAGTAGCCCTCCCAAGTGGAATATAAATACAAATCTTGTCCAATCAGCAGAAAACAAAAGTAAATTTAATTAAACTAAATTAAATCTTAAACTGGCCACATCACAAAGTAGTTTGAAGTTGGACTGGAGTTTCTATGTGAAAATGTAAGGATTTTAGACCAACAGTGAATTCAGACACACTTCCCAGAGCAGACTGGAGACATGATCCAGCCCCTCCACATAGAAATGAATATCTGCAATCTGTCTGTAAACTGACATGATGATTCCTGGTGCACTCAGGCTCCATTATCTGAATTGTGAAGCTTCAGAATGGCACAAATTATTCTAGTAAAAAACAAAATCTGTACATAGTCGTACTTTTTTGGGTTCAGACAATTGGTTTGGTGTCAATATAAAAAAAAACCTGTAGCAAAAACAGACAGAAAAGATGAGTGTGATTGTGCCACAGCACAGCAGTAGTTTGGTGTGATCTGTACTGCACTGAAGCACACTGTTACGTGTACAAAGCAGATTGACTGTTAATATCCTCTCTGGTTGAACTCCCATGCATTAGGCAAGACAATGTGGTTAGAACTGTTGAAGAGCTATAAAGGACCAAACATGCAAAACTCAATAAGGGATATAAATTCCTTTTTTGAGCAGGTTATATTTGCTTATAAATGTGAATTGTTTACTGGAGCTGCAGCTGGCTAGTTGACCATGTAACTATGTAAAGTTAGTTACTTAATTTTACATGAGTAACATTAGATTCAGTTTTGTCAGTCCTTAATGAAAAGTGAAGAACCACGCAGACTTCACTGTTACAATACATGTAGCACAAACAGCCGCACACCTTTCTGGTAACCAAATGCCTTCACCTGGGTCACAGATATTCTCTGATGCCAGTTCCAAAGGTCCTGTATGCTAGCCATGTTTTTGGACCATAGCCGAAAACCCACAGACATGCTGAGAGCATAAAGACTTAAAAGAGACATGACTGTCTGCTTGCACAACCTTACAATCTTCTGTCTGTTTTCAATATTTTATTATTTAGCACATAATAAACATACTATTATTCTCCTTGTTTAACCTTATCCCTCAACTTACATAAACCTTACCTTTTTATTAATGTACAAACATGCTGTTCCAAATTATTTGAAAAGTGGCCCCTCTCGCATTCTAATTGCAATAAACCACTTCTTCCTGAGAGCCTTGTTGGACGGAGTTGAATTGATGGTTGGGTTAGGGTTATTTTTTTTTTTTTTTAGAATTAGTGCACTGATGTATGCTACAGAACAACTGCTGCTTACTAATGAATACTATATCCAGAAATAAGTTTACACAGAACTTCCCAAACCTGATGTTGGTCCCAGAAAGAAGAAAACAATGTAAAAATACTCCATACAATTAAAATTCCTGAATTAAAAACCTAAGTAAAAGAACATAGACATTAACAGCTAAATGAAGGTATGGTATTGGAATAAATGTACTGGTTTGTTCCTATGACAAAACCACTAACAGGTGAATAACATTGCTTATCTCATAACAATCACACCTCTGCAGGGGTGGGATACATTAGGCAACCAGCAAACATTCTTTAAGCAAATTCTTTAATCTGATGTATTAAAAGCACAAATAATGGTCAACTATATACATTTAAGTGACTGTGACAAAGACTGAATTGTGATATATAAACCACCTGGTCAAAACAACTCCAAAACAGCAGGTCTTGTGGAGTGTTTCCTCTATGCAGTGGTTAATACCTACCAAAAGTGGTCCAAAGAAGGACACCTGGTAACCCATGAAGGGGTCATCGGTGTCCAAGTCTCACTGATGTGCATGAGGGGTGCGGGCTAGGACATCTGGTCCAATCCAACAGAAGATCAAAAAAAGTTTTTGTTAATGTCTTCAGGCCAGATACCACAGAACACTGTCAGAGGTCTTGTGTCCATTTTCAGAAAGTTTGGGTGGGTGAGGCAGGGGGCTTTAATGTTATGGTTAATTGGATTGTTTACATGATTAACATAATGTATCTGTGTGTCAGCAGCATGTTAATGTTGTAGCTGCTGCTGCAGGTGTCACCAGATTGAACTTTTTTTATGTTTTATGTACAGGAACATAAGCAGATAGATCTGAGGAGTCAGGAGATGATTATTGGGTAAGGAAAGCTGTTCCGACAGACAAACCTGTTTTCAGTCTTTGATTTTTTTTTCTGTAACCTTTTAACTGAGATATTAGGTCATCTGACCTATGTGAGGAAAAAAACACTATTTGTTAAAAACAAATCTTAGACGGCTAAAATGTGACCAAAATACACACAGTTTTTGTAAGATATCAAAAGCTATAAGGTTATAAAAACACACTAGTTTGATCCTTACCATAGCAATGTATTTTTAAAGCTTGTTATATGGTCCATATTGTTAAATGTTTATTTTAAAAATAACAGTGGAAGTGCTGAGCCACAGGTGAATCTACGGGCATGCACTGTGAGACATTATCAACCATCACACCTTAACAAACCCGTATATTTCTAAAGCAAAAAATGCTAACGACCGCTATACCACACTCAGTGTTTTACTTCAACCTCCCCAATTTGGAGCAGGCACCTGGACTCTAGGAAGGATATTCCTGAAAACCCACTCATTATGTAGCTTGACATCATGAATTAGTTTACAGACTTAAAACTATCATTTATTCTCTGGTAACTTCCACTTTTAATTTATAACCTCACTATCCATGTTATCCAAATGTCATGAGCCATGTCACAAGCTTCAAATATTAAACAGCATTGAAAAATGCTTAAATCATAACTTGACATCTTCAAGGCAGAAACAAGCAATGACTACAGTGCAAATAAGCTTTTTGTTTTGAAAAGACATTCAGATATGAAAGTTGCAAACCACATATGAACTCTATTGGGTTATATATTTGTAGAAAATGCCAATATCTATGTAGATCAGCACATTTATAGATGTGTTGAAAGATTAAACAGAAAGCAAGTATATAAACAGAGTCCAAAAGTAAAAATTGAATGATACATACGTGTCATAAACGTTCAGCAACCAGTTCAGACACATGTCCACACACAAAGGAATGTTCACAAGGCTGCTATGCTGCTGCTCCAAACGATCGTAGATACTTGTCAGGCAGCTTATCACCTGTTTAATGTCTATGAACTGCTCATTTTGTTTCAGGCTGTGCTGTTCAAAGGCTTCACAGGCTGCAGACATCCCCAGTAGGTCCACTGCACAATAAGACAGTAGTACAGTACAAGCGCAACATTAAATACAATCCGATGCCAAGGTTCAGCATCCAATTAAAACTTTCATCTGCACCAGCATACTATATAATATAGCTATGAATCGGACTTTAATATTCATAGATTAGCATATAATAAATACACGTTCTGGCTTATATATGGGGCAAACCTCTAAATATCTACAATGCTGGTTTGTTGAAGTAGGTTTTCCTCATGTGATATCATTTGGGTTCAGGTAATTTCAGATAAAACATTCAAAAGGGGTAAAGAGAATTTAGCATTGAATTAGAAATAAACTCACAGCACAGGGCTTTCTGCAGTCGCCGTAACTTCATTGCTGTTCTGTATGCTGAAAATCTTACGTTGTTCAAATCAGCTGCAAAATACACATTATTATTATTGAATGACAAATGTGACACACAAGCCTGAATTGCTTTTTTTTATAATAACTTTTAGCCATTATTGGATAACAACAAAAAATCAACAAAAATCAAACCACATTGGGAGCAACATTATGTCCATTTTATTGAAGTAGCCCTAATGTTTTACCCTCCTGGACAACTTACAACCTACAACTTTGAGGTGAACTGGAATTTTGACTTGCCAGTCCTGCTTGCTCAACCTTTTCTGAATGACTACACATTAAAATCTGTTCTTACTTAAAGCTATTTGCTTTTTTATATACTGTAAGGTATTGAGGACCACATAACTGGTACTATTCAATAATAAATAAATAAATATAGTAAAACAGAGACATTCAACACACAAAAAATACAGGTTTATCAGTTACACAGAAACATCCACCCAACTATTAAAGGGAACCTGAAGTAGTGAGTTAGACGACAGGAGGATTAGGATTAGAGCATGTCAAGAAAAAGCTCGGCAAGTGGGCTGTGAATGAGAGAATGGAATCGAGGAGGACACCCAGGTTTCAGACCGGAGTAGACGGTGAGATCTCTACACTGCCAATGCTGAGATTTAAGAGGAGGAGTTTGGTTCAGGACTGACTTGGTGCCAATCAGGATGAGCTCAGGCTTATCACCAGTTAGCATGAGAAAGTTTTGCTTCATCCAGTTAATGATCTCTATTAGGCAGCTTTCTATGTAAGCAGCGGTTGGATTATTGAACTGGTCCCAGGACTGATTGCCAATTATCGTCAAGTGGTTTCTATCATTTAATGGTCCTGGAGGACAGGCCATGGTCTTGGGGGACAGAATAACGTTAGCAATGAAAGCAGAGGTATTTCTTTTAGGTATTTCTGCCCTCATGGACACACTGGGTATCACTTTTTTTCCCACTTTCTTTCAAACTGCTGTCTTACCCTGTTTAACACAAGTAGTACAGCAGTACAGACATAAATATCAATTTATGGCATGAAAGCTGATTTATAGTCATCTAATGTTTTAGCATTGTGGTTGTAAATGAACTGTTTTAATAAATAAACATTCAGAACGTAAAAGAGAAATATGAACAGAAATGTGTATTTATGTAGATTTATAGCCCGAGACAGCCATCCTGTGGTGGTACATGGTACTGCACACTGTATGAATTAAACCTGGGGTGGGAACTTTTTTCCTTTGGGGGCCAGATGAACATTTTTATGTCTGGACATGGGCCACAGACCACAAACAACTTAAAGTATAGCTTACTAAAATAGACATAATAAATACAGGGTGCAAATAGTATAAACATTTTCTGTACATTTTAATGTGAGGGTTGAGAAAGTTTAGTCTTGACCAGCTGTACAAAGGATGCTGTAGCCACACGTAACTGGTTCTCCAGGTTGGTATCTGTTAATCTTGAATGAAGAAGTTATTTATTTATTTATTTATTTTTTTTACAAGTGACAGCTTCGAGAAGAACTGCTCACAGTGGTGTGTGGTTCAAACGGCGATGCCGTTTTAAGTGCTTGTTTCCTCAAATTTGGAAATTCATGAGCACTTATGTTTTGTAGACTTTTAGCAGGTCCATGTTGCTGTGTCTGACCTTTAGCCAGACAGTTATTCTGAAGTTCAGTTATCTTTACATGCTTGCACTCTGGTGCATCAGCTGCATGTACATTAAACACATGGTGTTGCAAAAATGTTTAGATCTTGTTCTTTTACTTTTACATCTTGAACTCTTCGAGCAAACACTTCAACTTTGCCCCTTTCAAGTTGTCATTTGAAGTTAATTCAATTTGTGGCAAATGCATCACATGAGAAAGGAGGGAGACAAGGAGCTGGTTAGGCTCTTGCAGCTTAACAAATAGCTTGTGATGTCCACCATCAAGACCAAATTACAGATCCACTGAGTTCTTCCACACATTTTCCTTTCGCTTTCATGAAACTTTTCACAGCATCTTAGAGTTCATAAAATTACTTGAGCATCTCTGCCATGCTTAGCCATCGCACCTTACAGTAGTAAACCAAATCTCCATAGTCTGTTTCCAAGCTATTTATAAACTCCTTGAATTGTTGATTATTCAGCCCTCTACTTAGTTAATGCAGTAAATGACAGTTGCCATCACATCCTTCATGCACAGTGACGGAGCACAGATTTTTATTGGCGAATAATACAGTGACATGTAAATAAACTGCTCAGATCTACACCAACATGTATTATCTTCTCGTTCAAAAGTGCCGCCAACCCTTTATGTGTCCCCACCATAGCCAGTGCACCATCAGTTGTCACTCTGCTTAGTTTGTTAAATGATAAACCAAAGGATTGCATTGCTATTATCTTCTCAAAAATGTCCTCTAGCTGTATCCATGAATGCCCACCAACAAAAGCAATTCCTCTCGTGTTAAATTCCGCCTTAATTCCAGGTATGAAAATTGCCAGCTGGCTTATTGCCAATCTGTTGTTTCATCTGAAGCCAGTAAGCAGAACTCAAAAACTTTGACAGAATCCATCAGAGAGTTTTCAATATCCTGTGCCGTATTGCCAATACAGTCCGACGAGAAAGGCTAAGACTTAGTATTATAATAATAAACAGTTTCAGCTTTTCTGGAGCGAGTACCTAAACAGAAGCAACCATACATTCCTTCACAAACTCTCCTTCAAAACTCACAGCCTCAGCCTCTTCCCAATCAGTTCACCCACCACACAAGATTAGATTAGAGTCACCTTTGTCATTACACATGTACAAGTACAAGGAAACAAAATGTAGTTTAGCATCTAACCAGTATAAACATAATATACAGATGGAATGATTTACAGGTTAGGTTACAATGGACGGGTTGAATGTGTGTATATTAAATGTACATGCAGAATATGTAGAATCTATGACAATATAATACACAGTTTACGTACAGTGTAATAAAACAGAAAAAATGTAGTGCAGTCAATAATCAGAGTACAGATGTGTAAGTTTTATCAGTGGACAGAGTTCAGGAAGGAGACAGCTCTGGGGAAAAAGCTGGTTCTCAAACAGACTACAAGCAGGATGCTAGGAGTGCTTAAGAATGCTGCATGCTTGACACAGACAGCATTTCTTTTGGACGTCTTTGACTGATGGAAGTTCCTGTGATCTTCTCGGCCTTGCGGTCTGCCACAATGCCTATCCCATAACAGACTGTGATACAGCTTGACAGGATACCCTCAATGGCACAGTGATAGATGTTCACAAGGATGGCTGGAGACAAGTCTTGTGTCCTCAGGAAAAAGAGGTGCCGGTGAACTTACTTGACCAGGTGGAGGTGTTGGTGGTCCAGGACAATTCCTGGTGTCGTCAGCAAACTTGATCATGGAGTTTACTCAAGACTACAGGACTGTTCATGAATCAAAGAGGGAGTAGAGAAATGGACAGCACACAGCCCTGTGGTACACCTGTGTTGAGTGAAATGGTGGTGGAGTAAATTTGGCCTGACGTAGCAGGCTGAGGCTTGTTGGTCAAAAAGTCCTTACAATAACAGAGAGAAGATGTCTGTCAATGGCCAGATCTTCAAGTTTAGTGATTAACCTGGCAGGGATTACTGTGTTCAATGCTGAGGTGAAATCACAAACAGTATGTGTGTGAATACATTATTATTGTCCAGATGTGAGAGCACAGAATGCAACGCAATGAAGACGGAATCCTCTGTGCTTCTATTACTGCGGTACACAAACTGATGATTAAGCACCTCGTACTGGTCGTTGTAGAGAACTATAAAGTGCGTGTTTGGTGGTATGATGTCTTTCAGTGTAGCTTTTCTTGAGAACACAGAGGGCTTCTCCACAAATTAAGCACACTGGCTTTCCTTTCACTTCAGTGAAAAAGTATTCTGTTGTTCAACGACACAACACTCCTCATCAACTTTCTTCTGTTTAGCAATTTTTACTGTATGCAGAAACATACATCTAATTGGATGAACCAACAATCATGGTTCTTGCAGCTAACTGGTTCATTCAGAATATGCTAATTATGAGTTGCAGACCAATAGTAACTGCATAAATCCAAAACATAAAGTTATTAAAATAAAATTAAAAAAAAGCCTGTCAGGCCATATACGGCCCACAGGTTGGAGGTTCCCCACCCCTGAATTAAACTGTAATGCAAATCTTTTTGACCTACACATGTACTTTGGTGACTTTCAATGCAAATGCACCCCAAAGACCCACAATAAAAGTTAAGCATATTTCTGAAAATTATCATAAATGTTGGTGGATGTGACCAAATAGTTCAAATATCCTTTTTTAGCTCGATTTGCCTAAACATTCACTGACCTTAGCGTTTACCCCGTTTGTCCATGACCACAAAATCACCACATTAAAGTGTGAAAAACACACAAGCAGTCATGTACTACTGTGTACCCATCTCATCTGACCCCAACGTTTTGCACAGCACTTATGTACACTGTAACCTCTACCGAGTTTAAAATCACATACCTTGCCGTCCTTGAACAAAAAGTAAAAAAAAAAAAAAAGGACCCATACAGCATGTCCTAAATTTATTTTAAATCAACAGTACTAAGCAAGTTTAATTTTATTTAAGAATGATTTTATTTCATGGTAACAATTTGAAATTTGAATACAAGCATATAGAAACTTACTCACCTAAGGACTGGTACAATTCTGCCATTTTTGGATGGTCCCAACATGTTGTCTGTGTTTGGTGGCTGCCAGATAAAGGCACAGAGAGCAATCATTAGGGCACACGATGAACAACTCTCACTTTCAGCATTCCACTTTGTAAGGAGTTAATTACAGTGAATAAAGTACAAACCGGATTCCAAAAAAGTTGGGACACTAAACAAATTGTGAATAAAAACTGAATGCAATGATGTGGAGA
>JAOVVF010000027.1:3769784-3779974 GCA_028565595.1 Duopalatinus emarginatus
ACTGAGATCTATTAAAAGTATCATAAAG
Organism: Duopalatinus emarginatus; assembly: GCA_028565595.1. Taxonomy (NCBI): domain Eukaryota; kingdom Metazoa; phylum Chordata; class Actinopteri; order Siluriformes; family Pimelodidae; genus Duopalatinus; species Duopalatinus emarginatus. The sequence continues at coordinate 3,769,813 of JAOVVF010000027.1, forward strand.
ATTAAAACACTGAAGGTAAACTTTGTCCATTAGGTAGAAACCAAATGGAATGTATAAGATTTACTGGCAACTTAGTTACAAGTTTAGGTTTAACTAAACAAATCGTTTTCTCTACAAAAAGAAAACATTCAAAGCATTAACCACATATCTATCAGTCTCCCTCTTTCTAATAAATAAAATATCATATACATCCAACAGTAAACTTTGAGAATAAAGTAGTCATATTTAAAGTTGTATTGAGAATAAAGTCGTAATATATTAAACATCAAAGTCATAATATTTAAAAATAGTCAATATTTCAAGGAAAAAAAAAATAAATAAAAAAACAGCGCGCCAAAAAGCAAAATCTGTAACCGGATCTAAAGTTTTACACACTTGTGATTGAGAATGCACAGATTTTGTTTTTTGAAAACTTGATCCTATTTTGACGCCATACTACTTTTTCTTCTCGTGTATTTCAAAGTCACTTAAATAGTTCCAGGGGTGCTGTGACAAGTTTGAAGTTTTTCATTTTTTTCTCCCGCTGGCACTCAACACTGCTGCACTACTGGGATAACTATGTCTAGCCCAACCCACTGTTAACAAAGTGTGTGCTGTAACCTGATTGGTGTGATTACGCGCTTTTTGAAATGTTACTTTTGTCTCATGCATACAAAATATGTAACGACAGATTTTTCATAATGTAGTGGAGATATTTGACTTTCAAATGTAGTGAAGTTAAAGTCCCCCAAAATAAAAAAAATACTCCAGTAACGTACAGATACACAAAAAACCTAATTACATTTACTTCATTACTGTCCACCACTGGTCTAATATTCCGTGTACTTGAAGATTTAATTATACTGATACTAATTATACTGTTAAGATCCTTACAAGGTGTTAATAAATAGAAAATATATTTAACACAGACCGATATTAAATCACAACTCAACTGTAACTTGTGAAACTTCTTTCCAGTGTTTTCAAAATTGACACAGGTACTTACCCTAGTTTATTCTGATAGAGCATCTTCAGCTTTTCCCACTTGGTACTGAGGAGATGAACAAGTGGATTCACATGAGGGGGGATGTTTTCCTTCCCTAAAGCTTTTGTCACTGGAGACTCGAGTGTGTCCAAAGCATGCTTCACATCCTAAGTAGTACAATATAGAAGAATATAGTAAAGAATAAATATTATTTTTTTCTTATTTTATTTTTACTCATTTTGGTCATACAGAAGAAATCTATTTATTTTAATTATAATTATATTTTATTTTACTTTAAGGAATAAATGAACAAATTGCCATTCTTAAAAAATAGAGCTATAAATAGAGGACACGCATGTAAAATCCCTTAGTCATAAAACAGATGGGGTTCATGCACACAGGGAATCACAGGGCTAGATGCATTTAACTGATTTTCAAAGCAGAACAGTAGCAGGAAGCAGCCCGGTTCTTGGTTTGCCCTTTCTACATGCTCCTCCGACTGGGGATGATAACATAAGGTTTACTGACACCCCAAGGTTCTCTGTGAAGCTAAACCAGACTTGGGAGGTGATTTGGGACCCTTGATTACTCACTCTGTCCTCTGTGAAATGGATAGCAAAAGGGTATTTTTTTCCCGGAAGATAGAATAATCTAATAGAAGATAGAGAATCTTGGCCAGGGTGCAGCATGATGCCACAACGTGATGCCCATCCCTGACATACATCAAGAGTTATCTAGCGTTTCCAGCTAGTGTGGCCATTCTTTCACTGCCAACTTCACTGTGGAAAGTTATCACCTCCTTATGTCATAATTCGGCTTAGAGTTATATGAGGCAGTCAGATTCCTGTGTGCAGGCACAGTAGGTCAGTGGTTCACTTTCACATCCTGACCTCTTATCCAGAGTGACTTACAAGGTTACTGGTATTACAGGTAGGCCTGTACAGGTAGGTAGTGTTAGGAGTCTTGCCCAAGGACCCTTATTGGTGTAGCACAGACTGCCCAGATCGGGAATCGACCCCAGGTCTCTTACATGGGAACCCAATGATGTCACCACTGTACCACACCAACCATCATCTGTTTGTTACAGTTTAACCAGTCAAACCTTTCTGTTTAATTAAATAATTAGCTTCAGTGATTTTTTTTTTTGAATATAAACAGATTCTACTGAATTCTGATACATTTTTGTAATTTTTAAACATTATTGTGACAGTCACTTCTGTTGTATACTGTAGCTACTCCATGCACATGGTTTCATAAGCAACTCTCAAGCTGGCTGGAGCTGGTTAGTTAAGACTTTTTAAAGCACGTGTTTTTTATATTTAAATATTTTCATATTCAAATATTAGTAAACTAACTACTGGACAACAGCAGGGAAATTAAGACACTTTCCAAAATTGAGCCCCTACCATGGGCTGTTTGTGCCCAGATCTCCTTTAGCCATGTAACTCCTGACTTTATGTGCACTAAGCTGTCCACCAACACTACTTCCCAGAAAATTCACTCCCATCAATGCACCTACAGTGGAGAAGCGGTCCCACTGAAAGAGCTGAGGCCCACAGACACTTGGAACAAACAGGCGAACACCACATAGAAATCATTGACAGACACGGCTCTTAAACACCCACATATAAACTGTGGCAGTAGGTATGACCTACTAGGAGAGAATTCTGCAGCCAAAAACTCAAACTTTAACATTTAAGTGTACTTAATTTCAAGACATTTTTATTCTTTTATACCTAGTAATCTTACCTTAAGGCACTTTTCTTGTTGGGTTGTATTTTCTGGTATGTCAGACCAGCACACAGAGGAGGTCAGTAGTGCCTCGTTTTCATCAATAGTATGCAGTAAAGCTTGCAGTTCCTGAACAGAACAGCGTAAATATAATAATAATCACAATCAGTGTAATTTCAGCAATACTGTTCCACTGTTCTTCCACCGTACTTACACCGATATGATGCACTTCATCAAACTTCATTTCCAGCTGTTCCCAGCGTTTATTAATGGGAAGGAGGCGTGGTTCCACAAGTTTATTAAAACCATTATCTGAGAGCTTGTGGCCAAGTCTCCGGACATCCTCGAGTGCTGGACGCTGCTGTTCGATCTCAGTGCCAATCTACAATTCATCAAAAATAAAACAGAAAATGTCATCCTAAACATATACAGTACATATATTTATAGCTTTGTTTAATATGTTTATTTGATTGTTCTAATCAGGGCATATATTGGGCTGAGTAATATTCATGTTGACATGCCGTGGCATTAGGTTTCTAGATGTTGGATGATTGAATGACAAGAAATGTTAAAGCAGAATCATATATATTGTATTGTGCGTTATTGTATGTATTTTGCAGGCGGGCCGTGACTATTGCAAATCATATATTCACCTACCTTAATATTATGTATATTCACCTTTCACAAAAAGCAAAATGAAACACATTCACAAAAATATGCTCAGATCAGCAGAGCTCAAATCATACATTAATTACCTTCACTTTTGGTTGACTGGAGGAATCCGGCAGTTCCTCCACCCTTTTTTCAATGTTGTCAAGCCAATGCATCATATCGTCTGAATTTTTACAGAACTTGTACCACTGTGGGGCAAAAGCAAGTGCCGTCTTCTTCCTGTGTGCTTTTAGGTTCTGTCAATCCAAAGTAGATACACAATTGTTTGTTAAATACTGTAAAACAATATTTAAGTATCTATTAGAACCGGGACTGTTTATTACAAAACATAATACAGATAAAAGGTATTTAGGACACTGTATACTGACTAAGTCAGAGAGTTTATGTTACATTCATCATATACAGTAGATCATTAACAAAGGAAAAAGCTTTTAAATATGAAGACTTTGCACTGGTTCATAAAAATTTAATTTAATTAGGTTCCCATTTTCCAGTTCCTGGTCTGGAAGCACTGCACACCTTTATAATTTATTGCATTAGCACCATCTTTAATACTTGTATGTTCATATGCATTCATACTGTGTTTGTATCTCTAGTTTCTGCTTTTCTTCCCCTTGTCGTTAGCTTTAACCAGTTTGCCTGTTTTGTGCTTTATGTGTTTGTCTTCAGGATTTCAGACTGCTTGTTCTTTGACCCATATTATGGTCCATGATGATAATTCTTAAAAAAATTCTTTTACAAAAGGACTTCATTCACATTTGATGTCTTTGTCTCAATTCTGTTACTCTACCTTCACTGTGTTGTATTTATCAAGGAGCATGTCATGTTTTTGACAAACAGCAGACTTTGCTGGATCTGTGGTTCTCTGTAGAAGATTTTCTCCTTTTGAAAAGGTGTCCTTCAGTTCAGTTTCATCTGCAACCTGTAAAAGCACACAGGAAATCAGTACATGGAAATATTTATATTTTATTTTGTATGCTCTGAATTTTCTCCATATCATGCAATCACAAAGTCAGCCATACAAAAGCTCTGACACTCTCAGGCCTGTGGGGCTGGTCATCTTATTTCTTAGAGATCATAGCTACGTGCTGCTGATAAGTACTTTATTTATTATTCATAATTTAAGGAAAATGTACGTGTTGCAAAAGTAAAGGGGGAGAGTACAGTCCGTTGTGGTACTCCTGTACTGCTAGCCACCAGCTCAGACTTACATTCCCTCAGTGTCAATTATCCAGGAGGTTATGGAGGCATCTCCCCCATGTTTTTAAGATTTTCCCCACAACGAACAGGTCTAAGTAGTGGGTAGATGATGGCACCTTTAAAAATCAGCCTCTCCAGAACGTTCGTGATGTGTGACCAGTTTGTAGTCATATGGGGCAGATTGACATGAGTAATAAGAATCACACTATAAGGTTTTCAGGAGATGATTTCTAGGCTGTAGTTTCCTAAAGTTGACAGGGGCTGATTCAGGACCCTGGGGCTGATTCCATCCAGACCTGTAGCCTTGTTCTAGTGCAGTTTCTTTAGTTCATTCTTCACCTAACTGCTGGTTAGGTACTTAAGGGAAGTAGTGAAGAGCACAAAAATATTTCATGTGGAGGAAGGTGTCGATAAGACTGCGTAGTCTATAGACTTCACATTATTACTATTCAGATGGCGGATTCTCTGGAGTTGGAAGTCAACAACCCCACCTTTATACTCACTATAGTTAAAGGATGTCGTCATCTTTCTTAGTTTGGAGATGATCAAGTTTAGCCTGAGAAGTTCTGTCAAAAATTGTATGAGACGTGACTGCCTTTTATTACTTATTTTAAAAAATCTTACAAAGTTGGCAGTTGAAGGAGGCAGGAGGCTTAATCTTTTTTCGCATTAATTTTATTTTATTTTATTTATTTATCTTTCTATTTATTTATTGAATTATTATGTTGATTTTTTTGTATTTATTGTTTAAAAATGTAATTTTTGTTTTTTTCCTGTCTTGCAGAATTCACCATAAATTCATTCAGGTGCTTTGTTTAAAGTCTGGCGGTCACTGAACATCGGCAACAGCTGACAGCAGAAAGAACACAGCAACAAAGATGTCTCATGTGAACATGGCAGATAAAAAAACGGACAAAAACCCGGACTCTAACATTTTAGAGTCCTGGCTAGAGAAACACAGTCAATGTAACATCCACAATTACACCATCTGTTATTCACAAAAACTGCATTCCCCCATCCTCTCTTTTTACTGCTCCATCTGTGATCTGTCTGAAAACTAAGTGGAGTAGCATTAGGGTCTGGAATATGTTCCTGCAGCCATGACTCTGAAACAATGCTGCATTCCTGGTATTCCCACCGTTTCCTCCTCAGTGCTCCAAGCTCATCCATCTTATTCTCCAATAAAATGTTTGCAGGTTGTATTTATTGTGTCAGTGTATTTATAGTAAAATGCTGAGTAAATGGGAGTCTGGTTGCTTTATTGATGAGTGAGACACTGATTAATCAGTGCATCGTCCTGACCAGAAAAGTGAATCTTAAAGGGCTCTACACTATACTGCAGTGGCAGTATGGAACAGACATGACACTAATTCTCTAAAAAGAAAACTCAGTGTTTGTCATTCAGTTGATAATGAAACTATAATAGTGAATGAAAGTGAAGTGTGTTCTTACAGAATCTTCTATGAAATCATCTTCTTTGACCTGTTTACCGAGTTTTATCTCTTCCTCTAGAAGGAGCAGCCACATATCAGCTTGCCTGTGGTACTCCTCTATCTCTTGAGAGGAAGCCTATATAGGACATGAAACATGTACAAAGAACACAAACAAAAGATCATGTAAGATTTGCACAGTTTACCAGTTACAAATTTCTGTCCAAAACAACAATTGTCTTCACATGTCTCAGTTACCTGTCCATGTAGAATCCTTCTGCTAATCATCTCAAAGCGCTGACTCAGCTGATCCAGCTTGGGCTCTATCTGAGCTTTACAGTGCTCTCCTCTGTTTTTAATGATGTCCTCACCAAGACTTTGCACCTCTATTACCTTCCCACGCATTTCCTCCAATTCTGCTTGAAGACTCTAATCAGTCAAATTATTATATGTTAAATCATGGAGTCTAAAATATATTGCACATAAAGTGACAAACTGGTACAGGTGGTGGCTCTATAATGGTATGGGGTTTGTTTATTCTGGTACATCTACAAACTTCTCCGACAGGTGAACCCTGTGTGCCTCCTTTCTCATAAGTTACACCTGTCCTGCATTCATTCTGATCTAGTGACACCGAGTTACGGTTAGAGGAACACTGATCAGAGTCTGTTGTTTTGCCATTCCCACCCAAAGTCACCAGATCGCAACGTTTTCAAACACATTTAGGATGCCATGCAGTACACTGTGGAATACAGAAATCCTACACCTTAGAATAAAACTGTGGACTGTTCTGCAGAATGGTGTTCATTACATACAGACCATCTCCTCATGTAGTCCATGCCCTGTGGGGGACCTACCAAGTATTACACTGGTGTACTAGTTTTTCTAGCACTTCAGTGTACATTGTGTATAACGTATATGTAAATTGTGGAACTGTACGTCATAAAATACAAACCTTAATGCAGTCCTGGTTCTCCATACTGTCTAGCTGAGATTCCGCTCTGTCTAGCCACACATTTATATGAGTAATGTTCTGTTCCAGTGTATTCATCTGACTCTGGTAGTCCTGCCAAATGAAGAAAAAGTCATGAAACCATGACCAGAAAGATTCAGATTATTTCAGGTTTAATTCCTTTTAAATGTGTGTATAAAATCATTTTACTGTCTAATTTTAATCTTTGTTTTCATAATTTTACTGAAAAAAAAATCAAACCAAGTTTTCACCATCAATGTGAAATTTCACTGGACAAAAGAATAAAGAAGAAAGCAGAAACATTCTCACCAGCAACAAATTTAGCCACTGTTCACTGCGTGATGTCACAGCGATCCAGTTACTGTTCAGCAGGCTGACTTTGTCATCTATTAGGCTTTCTTCTGTCTGGAGTTCTTTCAGGGCCTCTGCTAAATCTCGTACTAAACAGAGCTGAGGTGTGCGCTGCTCTGTATTCTTGTGTGTGGCCTGAAGAACAATTGGTACAACAGTTAAGCGCTTCCCTGCTGCTTTACATTACATTTCAGTTCAGTATACAATATCTGTAATTCTGAGAGTTTGTACCTTGGCCCATGTTAACTCTGCTTCTAGATCACTGGGCATTCCTTCTACCAAAGACCGACATGTCAGTTCACCATCAACTGTTGCTAACCATTCTGTTAGATTTTTTATTTCTTTTTTAAACTTTCTCAACAACTTCAAACTCTTTTCAAGTACTTGCTTTCCTTCTGTCACCTGTGGGGAAAAAAGACAGACAGGTTAACAGAAAAATGTAATTATAGGTCATAAACTTCTGTCCTATTTAAAATGAGCTGAAATATTAAACAACATTAAAGAAAGACAATTTAACACTTATAAATGTGTCAAGACAGAAAAAAAAATAATGCAATTATAGTCAACCAATTAAGACCAAAACATTTAATTTCAATAATAAAAGTTAATCTAATTGCCCTTAGAAAGTCCTACGTGTTTAACTCTAACTTTTAGATTCTCTCTGTGAGCTGTGACTAATTTATTTCAACATTATAAAAAATAAAAGAATTTAAAACATCAGGCAAGGTGGTTCCAGTTATCCGACATGCCACATTTCATTATTCTGAAGTAGAGCCTCATCATACCTGTGCACCCAAGTCGTTGTATGCGAGTTTGAGACTTGTCAAACGGTTGTCCAGCTCTTTGGGCTGCTCCGTCTGCTGTCTCTGAACAATCTGCCTTCCTGTCTTAATTACCATCTCCACTTCTGATTTCACTTCACTTAGATTTTTATACAACTTCTGTAGAATACAAATGTACAAAAGAATACAAAAGTCGTATTAAAATACTGATAAACATTCTGAGAATTAAATTCTTTGGATCTAAATCAAAAGGTTTTAGTGGAGTTTCTCACTATAGTGGAGTTTGGATATAATATGAAATTTTATTAAAAAAATCAGACAAAATTGACCCAGTAGAATAAGTGGCTTAGATAATGAGTGTGTGACTAACTCCTGGGGGGAGGGGGGGGGGTGTGTCAGTGTTGAAGAGCCAACATGACTGATGACATGCACTGGATTCCTCACTGAAATAAAGACAGGCATGTATCACTGAGCACAATCTAACACACACTTCAGCAGTGGATTTCATTTAAAGATGGTCTTCAACACTGCTAATTCACTAACGTTTAACCCTAAAACCCACACAGACTGCTGCTCACACAGACAAGAATCTTACTAGCTACCAAACGGCCAAAGAAAAGAAATGAACGGCATTTAAGAGACGAATGAATTTTTGCATTGAATAGCGTAAATAAACCCTCCAGCTTGTTTCCTGATCCATGTAATTACACCATGTTATTGTCAAACACAAAATGGTTGTAATGCTCAAGTCAATCTTCTTCATTCACCAGCTCCTGGTTTTCCAGATCAACTTTAGGTTAAGTTTGAGTCACCAACACGTAATTGCTGCACAATTCAAGGTCGAATGAAACAATTTAAAGCTGATTTCAGCCTCAAAAACACAAACATTAAGAGATGTTTTATAAGAGAAATAGTGGAAACGTTTTCCTACAAGACAATTAAACTAAACTTTTAAAACAGGGCAACATAAATCTGTGTTTTGTTTATATTTTTTAGACTTCTTTGTCATGGGCAGTGAGTAAATTGTCTATGAGGAGGTGAGATGGCGTTGCATATATCAAACAAAGCCAGCTTCCAGGAAAGCACATGGTGTGGCACTTTCACATCAAACTAAACCAGTCGATAATGTGGCTGCTTAACCTGTATAAAATCCTTTTATCTACAGCAAGAAAGATGGATAGTCTTCCTTCCTAAAGTTGTGGGCTTGTCTGTCTGAATCCAGTCCCAGAACATGCTACTAAAAATCAATATTGTGAAAAAGTGCAATATTGTAGACTCATGGTTTCACACTTCTAATCAGCTAATTAACACAAAACACATGCAAACGTTTTCCAAGCCTTTAAATGGTCCCTCAGTCTGGTTCAGTAGCCAACACAATCATGGGTGATGTATCAAAGAAAATTAATGGAAAGTTGGAAATGGAAGGAAAAGGTTTGGTAGAAACACGTGAAAAGGAAACAGGGATAACCACACACAGACATAACCAGAATATGAGCTAAGGAGAAAAGAACTGGACTGTTGCTCAAATGGTCCAGAATTTTGGTTTTTAGATAAAAGTAAATTTTGTATGGTCTGGAGGACAAGTGGAGAGACACAGAATCCAACGTCATGGTCCCGGTGGAGGTGAAAAAGATGATACAAACAACAATAATTTTGTTTACATCTCATGTGTGTACAAATAGTTGAACACAGTGTTCACCATGTACCAGGGGTCCCATGGAACGCCAGCTAAACAAACCCCATATCATTATGGAGCCTCCACCAACAATATTGTCCAAGCATCTTGTCTACATTATGTGACTGCAGTCCACACAGCTGTAGCACAGCTACATAGACCTAGTGCAACATTACAACATGTAAATAGTGCTCAAATGGCTATTTTACAGGGCTGAGCATGCAGTGAGGTATGAAAGAGACAAATCAAACATCAGAATTCAGTATTATGTTAATCTGAGTAATGTGTTAATCATGACTATGTTAATCAGTATTATGTTAATCTAGATAACCAGCTAACTACAACAGGGTCCAGGTTCTAATACTAAAATGACATGGAGGAATG
>JAOVVF010000027.1:3784015-3794332 GCA_028565595.1 Duopalatinus emarginatus
GAGGACCGAAAGACGCTCATTATAAATATAGTGCAAATGGGTTGTACCACCACGCAGGTGGAGTCTTGTGTCTGATTAAACTGTCACAAAAGATACACAAATCATAATACCCACCATGCACTGCTCCAGCTGGGACTGGACCACATCCTGCTCTAGGCTGTGGATATTCAGCACTCCCAGTTCACTCTTCACCTCTTCCAATACACGTTCACATTCCTTTAACCTCTGATCAAAATTAGCTGGCTTTTGGAAAAGTCGAAACTTTGCTTTCACCTCCAGTAATTTAGCCTTACAAAGAATCCAAAAACAGCATTGTTTATTTCATCTGTCTTTAAGATCTTTATTTTTAAAATTATTCATGCTATGTACAACAACAACCCTGTTTGTCTTTTAATATCTTAAAATTGACTTCACTTACATATGTGGCATCAATCTCAGTGATCATTTGTTCTGATGCATCTCCACTAGACCGTTTCTTCATGTCATCTAGAGTCACTTCATGACCACTTAGATCAGTCTGAATTTTCTATAATAATAAGAATGAAAGATTATTTATAAAAAGCATACCCATTTACCCACAGCATATACAAAGATCTTTGGGTGGAGTTATAGAAAACATTTCTGTATTAAACAGACTACAGCATGGTGTCACACTTAGAAATCTGCAATACCTGAGCTTCCTGAGGTATCTGGGCAGCGTCTATACCATCTGAGAGATATGCAGTCAAGTGTCGATCAGTTGCCTTTAGAGAATCTTCAATTAGACGAAGAGTTTTATCATTCTGGTTCGCCCACTGTAAACTCTTCTCCAGCTGCTGCCGCATTTGCAAAGCCTTTTATAGTGAAGGATAAGAAGTGAAAGATCATTTCAAATATATTCATTAAATAATAGATACATTTTTAGCCCAATGAGTGCTGACTGTCAGGTTTCACAAATACAAAACACAGAACAGTGGAATAGACCCAATTCTTCATCAGCCAGTTTCAGCCGTTTCGTTAAAAACAATGGCACTAGTCAAGGTGAAGGTTTAGGTTTTTTTTTTTTTTTAAGGCAGCGAGTGAATAGTCAGTTCTTAATCTGAGTGACTTTGACAAGGACCAGACTGTGATGGTTAAATGATTGGATCAGAGCACCTCTACACCAGCAGGTCATGTGGATGTTCCTAGCAGCAGTTGATAACTACCAAAAGGTGGTCATAAGAAGGACAAATGATGAACCAGCAAGACAGTCATAGGCACCCAAGCCTCACTTATATTCATCAGGGATGAACGGTCTGGCCAGACTGACAGATCTGATCCCACAAAAGATCCACAAAGTATCAGATGCTAATATGTTGAAAGAAGATACCACAGCAAACAGTGCCCACTATCACGCCAAATTTGGATAATTCATGTTGCCTTGACATGAGAATGCTGGCCAGTGTTTAACCTCACTCACAAAATAACACCTCACTTATACTGGTGTAGATCCCAAGCCATCCCCTGAGGTAACACCATTTTATAAATTATATAATTCATTTAAATTACATTTATTATTAAATTTAATGATATCCCATTTCCCATGACTTATGGCATGTCCTTGTGTGTGTGTGCACGTGTGTGTGAAATGCATACCCTTTGCATAAGTTCATCCCAGCGGATGTTATAATCCTCCACCTTCTTTTGGATGAGCTCATCAAGCACTCCTCCATCCATAAGTGTCTGGGCCAACTCATGTATCTGGTTCCGATTATATTCAGGATGCCCCTTTATCATGGAGTCTAAAGACTGGAACAGAAAGATGACAAACATGAAATGAACGATATTACAAACGTATTACCAAACCTAGTTTATCATTCTGAAAATGTTCTGAAGTAGATGCACATTTAAAAAACTGCAAAAAGTCCACAGTTCCCCAAATTTCTGTCAGGGCTCAGACCCAGGGAGAATCAAATGCAGACCAAACAGGGGTAAGGCGAAGGAGTTTATTTGCAGTGCCGGGATAAGTCTACATACAAACAGGAGAATCCAAAATCGTGGTCAAAACAACAGGCAGGCAAGTCAAAAACCGTGAATCCAAAATATGCAGCAAAACCCAAAAGACAGACCAAAACACAGATCAGAACATCAGGTATAAATGCTGACAATCAGACAAAGTACCCAAGAAGCATAGAGTTTAAATACCCCAGCTAATTAACCCCCAAATTAGCATCAGGTGCAGGTGGATCAACAGAGACCTGATCATAATAGCCACAAAGAGACACCAGAGGAAGCCAAAACAACAGTCCAGGTTGGCTCTCTGACAATTTCCCCTTAGGGGAATGATTAAAAAATGTGTTGATGATTAAAAAAAGATCGGACTACTTACAGCCAGAGCCTCAGCTTGTTTGTCTGCTCCTCCTTGAAAGGTCTCGATCTCATTAAGTTTCTGTTCTAGAAGATCCATCCATGTATTTTCTTGTTCTAAGTAGCTCAGTAATTCACACCAGCAAGCCCACACCTCCTACAAATGACACATTGATACAATTATTACAAACCTTTCTGAATGAACAATGGACATTTTTATATTTGAATATATATTTGATTACCTCTAACGTCTTGTATTTCCCATCAAGCCGACTACACAGCCGCTGGTAGTTGGAAGTCAAAACATCTAGTTCAGCCTTTAGTGCTTCATGGGCTGTGGGCGGAGCCTTCGTAGTGAAACTGATGACTTTATCTTCCAGAAGTTTGACCTTTATTTCTTTCTGATGGATTTCTTCTTGAGCTCTCTAAAATGTGTTCAGTAATTAGAGGAGTGGAAAAACAGATAATATGCATTCAGTTTACTTTTTTATTTGCATTTGTTTTCACAAGCACTGATTTTAAAGAATTTAAACAAGTATAATTTTGAATTCAGTAGCAAAAAAGCCTGAATGTTAATGCATTACCCTATCCAGGTATTTTGGATACACAGACATGGAGCTATCTCACAGTCACATCAGCTCATATCATGACACAATTAATTTACTACAAAAGAACCATGTTGAAGCAACATCAAAAAAAAGTGTACAAAAGGAATTTCAGAGATAAATAAGGAACTCCTAGTTTCTCTTCCACTAACAGGTAAGATTCAATTATTTATGAACACTTAACACACCTAGGTTAATTAGGCATTGAAGAACACTAAATGTGTAAATGTGCTATTAAAAAAATATTATTTTGGTGAAAGGACAAAGGATTAAATGATCTTAACATCTCACTTAACATTGTTATAAGGAAACAATAAAGCTGCATTTAAAGAAGAAGAAACCTTGAGTTCCTCTACTGCTGTATGAAGGTCTTCAGGTGTTTTATAGTGGAAGTCACGTTCCAGGTAATCTTCCTCAGCTTGTGTAATCCACTCTTGCATTTCTTGCATCTCCTTCTTCAAACTCACCGTCATGTCCAGTCCACCTTTCAAGGCAGATTTTTTTGCATATGCCTAGGAGAAAACCACAAATACACAATAGTAACACATTTTATACAATACAATCTTATAATTAGGGAAACTTACTTTAAATATTTTTCTATCTTGTGCAAAATCAGAACTTTTATCATGGCTACTAATTATTACCTGTTTGCAGATTAGTTCCCACTGAGAATTGAGGTCATCAAGCATCTTCTGTATTCTGACAGCAAATGGTGGCTCTGCTTCCTTCTTCAAGACCTGTCCAACCTCATTGATGCCATTAAGACTGGGTTGGACAGTGTGAATGTCATTAACTAAGGCCTGGGACATAAAAAATAAACATTTAACCAGACAGTCAGTCAGTCTGTCCATCTCTTTTCATTTTCATTAGCATTTTTGTTAACAGAGACTCTAAATAATTACAGACTCACTGTGCACTGTTCTAGCTGCTTCTCAAGAGCCTCTGAATCTCCTAAAGCTGGCCATTCCTCATTCAGAAAAACATCAACCTCAGCCATCCACTTCTGTAGGGTCTTTGTGTCATTCTAATTGATAGAAAAGATGGAGAAGAAAGGTATTTTCCTTTTTTCTTTATATATGTGATAGTATTAGTTGGTCAGTACTGATGTTGTGGGAGTTGGTTACAATACAATACACAATATGTATTCACTGTAAATAACAACACAACTTACAACAACATAATTACAAGAAGTCTTTGACCTTAGATGTCAAATCCTACATTTAAAGTTGAAGAGAGATCTAGATGTGCTCATATGGTTCTCTCTTTAACTACAGTGCTGTTGAAAAGAATTGATATGCTTTATACAGTCCTCATCAACAGTATTGGAGGAAAGTATGACTCTCAGGGTGGTGAGTTAACTGGAGTCAGACCTTACCACATAGGTGGGGTGAAGAAAAAAAACAGTTCAATCAAATAAACTCGGAAATATTCATGCAGGCTTATACATGCATCTGTTCCTTCTAGGTGAACGTTTACAGGTGTTACTTTTATAAAAACAGACCAAGCTGAAATGATCTAGTAATAATAATAAATGTTGTCCTCATAATATGTTACTTTTTGTCAACTTGGAAAGAAACATTAAATTCTGTTAAACATTTCTATGGTATGAAATTATGGAAGGCATAAATATGGAATATTATAAAAACCACATTCACCACAGTATATACAGTTTATATCTATGAGCTTGTTACAAACTCTCCATAGCACATTTCAGCAATGAAACATTTAGACTTTCTCATTGTTTACAAGGTTGTGTGAGTAAGGAAACATACACATTTGAGGGAGAGGTGTATTGACTGGTGTTAAACTGAACATTAGATGTAATCACAGTAGTTATAAAGTGGATATAATGTGATACACATTAACAAAAACTTGATGAGTATTTCAGCATTCATAATCAGATCACATGATCAATTATATAAATACTGTGACCTCCAACCAGACCTTGTGATTAACAATGGTAATAAAAACTGAAGAAACGAATATCCCCAACCAACCTGGAACTGCTGAAGCTTAGCCATGTGCTCCTGTAATCTCTGTTTGCTTTCCTTTAGTTGTTCACACATATGTCTCCAGCAGGCCATCATGTTGTCCTTCTCTATCTGATACCTTTGAGATATCTCATGGGGAGCCTTCTGGTAAACCTGTTCAGCCATCTTATTAAGCTCATCCTTTTTACTCTGGTGCTCTTGTTGGGCTGCTTGAATTGCCTGAAAAACACCATCACTAAATTATTGCACTGGTTGTTTCATGACTTACTAAAGTCATACTCATAAAAAAAACAAGTAGGAAATACATCCAGCCATACGAGTGTCTTGGGTATGTTTTAGACAATGTTTTACTGCTCCAGCTTCACCAGACACGATACCGAGACTGGTCATGTTATAACAGCAGACATTTTCCACCTTTCCACTTGTGAATCCATCCACTGACCTTGCAGCCTTTAATGTGGGTGGCCCAGCCCTGCATTTCATTACTGAGAATAACTGTTTATTTATTATGGAGATTGTTACGGGGCTTTATTGTCCAGACAATGACAACAATGTGGTGGATGTCATCACCTTCTAGACAGACAACCAGCCACTACTTACATGCTAGTCTACCAGGAGCATCTCCTCGTTGTGGTCCTTATGTAGAAGTACACCACTTACAAGATGTCTGCTGCTGCTCTCTGGGATTGTGTAGGTTTGAAATCACCATGTCCATTACTGAATTGTACATACAGTATCTCCCAGAAATAAGTTCACCCCTGTGCAATTTGGCTTAAATATTAAATAATTTAGAATTGTATCATCTTACAATAATCACATTATTTCTGAGTTAAACAGTAGGTATTTACTCTTATGTAAAATTACAAACTAACAGTTTAGATTTACTGTAATAAAAAATTCAGGCCCCACACTAGGAACTCAATGCACCAACTTATTCCATCTTTTATTACTGAGATTCAACTCATAAATAAAATTAAAATAAAATAATAAATAAAATTTTTCTGGAGATTTCTTTCAAAGACTATTTGTTTATCTGTTTTTTTACTGGACTGGTTGTTGTTGCTCTACTTTTCTCTTGAAAATGCCCCAAAGGTGTTTTATTGGTTTCAGGTCAGGTGACATACTCGACCAGGTCACAGTTCTCACTGTTTTTCTTCTCTGGAAACTCTTTTGTGATTTTGTTAGTGTCCTATAGATCTTGCTGGAATTTTCTTTTTCTGCCAAGTTTCTGGAGACTGGAATCATCATGTCAGCCAGTATTTTGGCTAATAAATATTTGGAGCACATTTTTTGGTCAGATGAGATCAAGATGAATGTTGGGCTCTTATGGAGTCCAAAATTGTTTGGCATGAACCTGGTCAGGACTACCACAGTCAATGTAAAGTCTCGACAGTGAAGCATGAGTGTAAAAGGTGTAAAAGGGGAAATGACATTTATAAATGGCACAATGAATGCCTGTGGATTTCTGAGAGAATCTGTATTAATGTTAGACTCCATGTTTCATGGATTTATATATAAATTAGATGTGTATATGTAACTAGCAGCTTTAATACAATACAATTCTGAAAATTCTGTGTTTTTCATTTATTAATTTGACTGTGTTCATGTTTTTAAGTATGAAAGTGTCAACTAAAATGAACAGTGTTAGGTTATTTCAACACATATAGACTAACCATGACGTCCTGCAGCCTCTGCTCCATGACTGGGTACTCAGTAACAGCTGAAGATGGTAGTTTGTTTTCCCATTGCTGCAGCCATGCCATCAGGGCTGCCATGAGCTCCTTGTAATGTGGAGGTGGAAGGCTTGTCTCGACTAAGAAAAGTGAAGAGAAAAAAATGAGAATATTTACTTTAGGGAATAAACATAAATAAAAGAGTCAGAAAAAAGAACTGATTTATTAGCAAAATATCTCAATCACAGAACATAATACTTGTGTTACTACAATATAACATAAGCAACAACAGTTTTTAAAAACTAATAAAAAAACAATAGTATAGTAAGGAAATGATTTTCAGTTAAATAAATCAAATATTTTATTGAATTCTATATTGTCTGAAAATGGTGTACTAATAAACACTGTTAAATTAGAAGTGCCTCTTGCCTACTGCCTCATCACCAAAGTGAAAGGTAATGAATTAGCCTTTCTAAAGCAGAGCTGTACTGCTGATATGACTCATAGGTATGTCTGTGAAACTGTAATTCTGGTCTCAATATATATATATATATATATATATATAAACTAAAGCCAGTACTCCTTTATGTGCCTTCTGATTCTGAATAAATCCTCTTCACTGTGCTTATACATTTCTAAACGTATACATAACGTAGAGGGAACACTTGGAAAAGTAGTTTTGTCCTGATTGTGATTTAAAGTGTATTTAAATCAATCACTTTTCATCACTGTTAACATTAAGCTAACGTTGTGTTAAATGTATTGTATTGTAGCCTTAGTTAATGTTTTTGCTATTTTTTAAAAATCTTTTAAAAAATAGTTGTTTTTGATTATTTTTAGACAAAATAGGGGCCACGCCTAATAAATAAACATACACTAAAGTCCATATGCTGGTGGTGGCTCCATAATGGTATGGTGAATGTTTATCTGGGATTCCAGGCATTCCCCTGGTACACCTACAGACATTTCTGACAGGTGAACAATATGCGTGCCTCCTTTCTGATGAGTTACACGTGTTCATGTCCTGCATTCATTCTCATGGGTTTGGCCTCCACACACATCTAGAAACACCAAATTATGTTCCAGGCCTGAAGTGCACTAAACTTCCACCTGTTTTCATATTTTGGATAAGTGAGCGCTGCCAAGTGGTTCAAATTTATTCCAATTTACTTCCACCGACAAAAACAAGAAAAAGTTTCCATTTGCAGATGGAAGAACAAAGAAAAGATATGTCACACACACACACCACTCAAACTTCACTACCCATAATGCAGTGTAACAAATCACTAACCCTTTACTCTCTAACACTAGTCCACTCTGCTGTTTTTGTGCAGAAAATCTTTATTATATTATTGTATATATTTAACATGATATAATCTACAATAAACTTTACTGGATATTGTAAGAAAATAATATCATGATGGAATGACAATATTGTTATTTTGCACAAGCCCAGAGGAGGACCACTGCTGTCATGTACTTCTCTGGCTGTTGGTCTGTTGATTAATGTAAACTAAATTTCAACCTGCCTTTACCCTCCAGTCCCCCATTCCAGTTTAATATAACCAGGCCAATTACAAGCCTGTCAATTGTTGAAAACTGGCAAACCAGGTGACCTGTAATGTATCATGGACACAGAAATAACGATATATGAGCTACAGCTGTTTCATTCAGGAGGAGACACACAGGAAGGTCTAACTGACATACAATCTGTAAAATCTAAAATAAATGATGACTAAATGATGACTGTAGTTCTAGGAATCTGTGCTAAAAATGCTGACTGTATCAGACTGAATATAATCAGTCTGATTACAATATGAGTGTTATTATGGGTTTAGTGCCTAAATATAAAATTCAGTGTGTAAAGCAGAACTTGATTTATAAGTAAAAATAAAATAAGACTCTTTTGCTGTTTTAATAATAAATGGTCTTAAACACGCTGCTTATTTACCAACTTTTAATTTGGCACATAGACTGCTGGTCTCACTGTACTGCAGACAACAATCACTTCTAGCTAGTAGCTAACAAAATGAAAAAGATTAATATTTATAAGCATTCCAGCTGGTTTCCTGATACATACAATTACAACTAGATACTGCCAGTAACTAAAAAGCCACAATGTTGAAGTCAGTTCCTCAATCATCACAGTTCGAGGTTTCCCATTCCATTATAAATGGTGTCTGAGGAGCCAGAATGTAACGGCTGCACCATTTAAGGTGGAAGGTGAAAATCTGAGGCTGACTTTAGCCTTGTAAAAGGTCAACAGTTGAGAGATATTTTATAAGAAACTATTCTAAGTTTGCAGTATCTTGGCAGAGATGCGAGAAAAGCCGATACATCTGAGCTAAAGATTTAGTCAGAGCAAAGTCTGTTTTTGTTTATGTTGTATTTTTTAGCCTATATTAGGACAGTAACATTGGTTGGTTGGTGTGGTACAGTGGTAACATCATTGGCTCCCATGTGAGAGACCTGGGTTCGATTCCTGGCAGCCAGTCTGTACTATACCAATAAGGATCCTTGGGCAAGACTCCTAACACTACGTTGGCCTACCTGTAATACCAGTAACCTTGTAAGTCGCTCTGGATAAGAGCGTCTGCCAAATGCCGTAAATGTAACATACCTGCTGATATATACAGGGTGAGCCACAAGTCCGGATAAATTTTATTTCAGAAACGAAAGGAAAAATGACATATCTGAATATCCCAGCAAGTAACGGGTGAGGAGGCCTATCTATTAGGTCATGTCCAGAACATGGAAAGCCGCCATGTCGGATCAAGGGCAAGTTTTCCCAGTGTGTTCCGGCGACTTCTGACTTACCCTGTATTTACAGGCATAATGGTCAAATATTGGGCCTACGTCAATAGTATAGACATTAAATGTTGTGACTACAAATGTGGTTTGATTTTTGTGAAAAGGACAAAATGGCTCTTCTGAACATTTGGGTTGCTGATCCCTGCTGTTTTTACAATCCATTTATCACTCATCAACCTTTTCTCACCTAACACAAGCTGTTTTTCTCTGGCCTTTAGGTCTGCAAGGACATTCTGGTAGTGGTCCTGGAATGCAGCTATATCAGCATCAAAGAGCCCCTGGGTTTCCTCTTTCTCTCTTAGCTCCTGAAGTTGTTCATGTAAGTGCTCCACTTCTGGTTCAATCACAGACAGACGAGCTATCTCATCCTAAAAACAGGAATAAACATTTGGTCATCAATATCAAGAACAATTTAGAGAATAGAGATGCAGCAATGAGTCAAATATCCATGTATAATGTAATAATTTCAAATATCATATAGCTAACAGCATTAACATGGCCAAACACACACACACACACACACACACACACACACACACACACAAAACAAAGAAAAATACAACACAATACAAAACAGACTATTGAAAACATATCCCACAATATTCAGGACCTACAAAGTATTTGCTGTTGAAAAGACATGTCCGAGCTCTAAATGTGTCAGGTTGTGTTGGTGTGAAGTTTTTACTCTGAGCTGCGGAGTTTTACTTAACAGATTAACTTAACAGTGAGGTTACTATTGCTATTTCTGTCCTCCAGATGATCCTTTTTGTTTTTTTATTTTTTATTTGTGATATTAGTCCAATCACTATAGACGTTAGGATATAATGAGATGATGAGCAGACACAGAGTGTTGGAGGGAGAAAAATAAACAATAAAGAAAAGATTCACAGTCTGAAATAATGATATTTATTT
>JAOVVF010000027.1:3814176-3829511 GCA_028565595.1 Duopalatinus emarginatus
CATCACCATCATCACTATCACCATCATCACTATCACCATCATCACTATCACCATCATCATCATCACCACCATCATCACCATCACCACCATCATCACTATCGCCATCATCACTATCACCATCATCATCACCATCACCACCATCATCATCATCATCATCATCATCACCATCACCACATCTTTAACTTGTACTATTGTGTCTCCTGGACCAGCAGGGAACAATCTGTGATGTTCTAGGTATAAACAGTTATACTGGGACAACATGGGGACAAACTGTCGTTTTTCTGTCCACACCTGCTGACTGCTTGATCCTCTAATAAAGACTGAAATCTGTTTTATTAAAGGTTTGATATTTACTAGGAACGCTGAAGAAACTGGTCTTCAGGATTAACTGTAGATCATTTTACTACAGATGATCATTTATCAGTAATACTTAAGGAATTAATTTATTTATTTGTTGTGACATCATTGTGTGTTTGTTGGCTGGTGCCACAATGTCAGTTTCAACACCAATATGAGACAATCACCTAAACTTTGTCAAAATCATTATATTTAAATGTTTAATTTCAATTAATTGGAATTAAAAACAAATTAGTACACTAATAGTTATCAAAATGATCATAAATTTCAGTTCTGATGTTTTCTGATAGATGGTACAGTATAAATCATTACATTACACACCGGCTCAGAAACGTCCAAAAAAAAAAAAGAAAAAACACACTTATAAGACAATATCAGGAATTTGTACATTGCTGTATTTCACTGGAGCTAAATATCTATATACTATGTGTTATACATAACACTGCTCTCTCTCTCTCTCTCTCTCTCTCTCCCTTTCCACTACTAAGATTAAGGTTAAGGTTAGGGTATGGCATAGAGTTACTAATCAATACAATAATGATTATGTCAGTGCACGATAGCAGCTGCACAGTGGATAACCATTACTGAAACAACATATGTACATAGCAGTGAAAAGAAAGCAAAATTCTCAATATATTGAATTATATATATATAATAATTCAAGCTTGTGAAATCCATGCCCTGTGTGGGACCTACCAGTTCTTCTGGCACTTCAATGTATGATACAGGCTAAAGGCTAACTGAAAAACCACAGTTATTAGTAATAAATAAAAAGATATTTAGCATTGATTTATTTATAGAAATTGATTTATCGTACCGAAATAATAATGTTAAAACATTGTTCCAAATTTTATAAAATTTTCTAAAATGTTCTAAAATTCAGCATAAAGAAAAGTAAAATCACAGTAAAGTAACAGAGAGTAAACTGAATATTTTTAGTAGCACAACAGAGAATAACAAAACTAAAGTTTAATATTCAAAATGATATAAAGACAATACAGTAAGAAAAATCTCAGCATACTCAGTTGTAGTCTACTATAAAAGTAATGTTCTCAGTCTACCTGCTTTCCCTCTAATTCAACATTAAAATGATTAAATGAAGGTTTACTATTCACACTTTATTATTAAGTCTTATATTTTAAGACAAATCAGGGGTTTCCAACCTTTTTGGTTTATTTCCAAACCCTTCTAAATTATTTGCCACACATTCCCCTGGACCTGTTCTTCAGTTTAACATTAAGTCAATATATTGCTTGTTAAAAAAGTTTAATTTTACTCATTTACTACATATGTTGCTTTTTTTTTGTCTTGGCTAGTTCTGTTTTATTATGCGGGGAAGAATTACTGTCTTCTGTGTTGTAATTTACATCCTATGTTTTGTAAAGTACATGCTGATGCACAAACAATAGAAGGAGAGCAACTGAGAATCATGGACTGGAATTAATAAGGTAAACATAAAAAGAAAAGGTTGATTTGGGAATGATGAAGTTATAAAAACAGAATAGAGGAAACAATAGATTTGTGGCAGAAGTGTTGATAATGGTAGACAGATGGTGTTAGGTTTAAAGTTATAAAGGTGACACAAAAATTTGAATTTGAATTGTGTGTGTGTGTTTCACTGCACAGATTGGTTAAAAGCAGAGGTCACATGCAAGCACAGTAGGCACATTTACTTTACTTTTACTTACTATTTGCTGCACAACTGTTTGTGTTGAGCCTTTGCAGCCTATAAATTGTGGGAACATTTTTCTGCTGCTCTGGTATTAGTCTTTAATTGGTTGAGTGTTATTTAGTGTGTTGAGTTTTCCACAACAATGACCAGGTTGTCATTTATTGTTTCCAAACGTATTATACACTTGAAAGAGTTTGGGTCTTTAGATAGCCAATACTGACATTTCCATCTAAGAATAAACCAAAAATTGAAGTTTTAATTTATTTAATTTTGTATTTTTAATAATATATATTGTTATAACTTATAATTTACAAACCCTCATGAAGCCTCTCTGAACCCCTGTTTGAGGAGCTCTGGCCTAACCAGACTTGATCTGTGGTGTTCCAAATTACATAACCATGTTAACACTGTATGATGTCACATGAATTGCCATGTGTTATCTATCGAGCAGTTCCACTACAAGGGCCAAGTTTTGACGTTTACTTGTCAGGTCCAAACATAAATGTTGTCAAGTTTAACTGTACTAATTTACCTGACAGCCACATATCTGAATTCACCCTGTTATTGATCTGCTCTGACTCACTAGCTTACTTGTAACTGACACACTTTTATAAAAATGTATAAATAAAATCAAAATCTTAAACAAAAATTAAGTCTATAAGTACAAAATGAGCGTACTTTTTTTTTTATACTTAAGAGCTTACTACTGGGTCAGAATTCAGGAATGTTTCAGAGCAGAAAATGGACTCAGGTGTGTTTTTGTTAATTAGTAATGCAAAGCAGAGCTTATTCACTCTATGTCCATATCTACCCTCAGTAAATATATATGAAAGGTATCATATTTATTCAACTTTTCTTTTAAATACCCATTTTAATATGATATTGTACTGCTTATGTTTTATTTATTAGTTTTTTTATTAATTAATATTTTTAATCAGCCCATTTTTTCTTTTCTTTCGTTTTACAGGTTTATTTATTATAATCTGACTTATCTGTTTATTCTGGCCATTGAAATACTTTTTTTTTTAAGTTTAATGTTACTGTTATAATAATAATAATAATAATAATAATAACAATAATAAATAAATAAATTCATTAATAAGTAAATAAATGTTATTATTTTTTTATAGTTGTTGTTTTATACCTCAAGTAAAATGATGCAAAAAATTTCTGATATAAAGTCCTTTCCTTCTTGTGCTAGATTATTCCTCTTGGGCCAGGTTATTTATCTTCTTGTGTAGTTTTATTGCCTCATATTATGAAATTGTGGTGTGGTCGATCAATTTACATCAATTGATTTACTCCTAGGATTAACACCTACTGTTAACTGTTTTCCACATCCGACATTCCAGATCTGCCTTCAACATTTAAAATAATGGGAATTGGTCAAATACAACTGGAATCTACTTTTGTATTCTCGTTGTGTTTTACTCAGTAAAGTTCTATAAAATATACCTTAATATAAGTATATATCCAATACTGTCCAACATTGGACACCCAGACACAAACACAGTGATCTAACATTCTCCACCACACTGCTTATCGTAATATTCTAGCCAGTCTTTTAAAAGGCTGTAACACAAGGCCTCCAAACAGCTGGTGCTGCTTTACTGTGACTATATATGAAAAGCAAGGGGATAGAATTGCGGCCCAAAGAGCCAAACTGTCGCATTCAAGCCTCTATACCTTCCTGAATCTATCTTCAACTGCAATCAACGTTTGCTCAGACTAGAGGAAAAAGAAATAAAATAAAAATAAATTCCAAAACTAAACAACAGCCCTGTCCTCTGTCACGTTAAAACACTCTTCTGTCATTTAATCAAACTGTGAACATTTTGGTCAGATTTTATTCATCTGAATAGTTTAAGAATGAGAAACACATCCTAAATTAGTTCTGAAATCGTACACCAAGCAACTGTGGCTATTTTAAGTGCTCTAAAGCCATATTTCACCAAGAGAGTAAAAATAACTCTCTTCATCTACAAATTATAAACATGATTGTACGGTTCAGGCCAGAAAATGTCAAACCCATTTCTCATCATCTAAACTCCTCACATGACTTCATATAAAACGATCTAAAAGATTACAATTTGCATATTTACAGCATTTGTAAAATCTAAATGTCCTAAATTCTTTTAAAACTATTATTTATAACTTCTTATTGGATGTAATAACAGAAACCTAGAAATGAGCTGTTTTTAGCACATATCAGTGTTGAAGAATAGAACATTGAGAGAATGATGATGATCGCGAGATTCTTACCTGATCTAATTTTAATGATTTCACCAAATTCATCCTCAAAAGCTTCCACCTCCCACTGGTCCTCTGTGGAAACTGCTTCAGCCATGTCAGGTCCCAAGTGTCAGAAAGCGTCCTACTCTAATACGTCTTAGCAGAGGAAAAATGGCCAGAGATTTTTAACAGAATATTTCTGAACAGCTCCCAGAAATTTGTGAATGACGCTGCTCTAGGACAGATCGTGAACTGTTGCGATACACAGGGAAACAACCTGCCAAGGCCTCAGAAGAGGGGGAACAGGTGGCATATTCTACTTGTCCTAAAATAGAGCTTATGGAATAGACAGTCTGTCACCACAGACAGCACCACAAATAAAGATCTGGCTCTTTCATTTTCTTCTTCTTCTGTAAATATTTTTTTTTTCTTTCATTTAAAAATAATAATAGAAAAGTAATAAAATTACTAAGAAAATCCATTTTACAAGATTATACAGTGGGAATCAGAGGGCATAAACATGACTGTAGTTCACAGGTCTGGACTGAATACTGGGGCAGTTTGAGCTGAATCACATGGTTTAAGTCCTTCTCTGTCAAGCTGTTTAACAACAATATTGCAATAAACATTAACTATAAATAAAACTACTGAACATGTCTGTTCACAGATTACTGTAGAGCTATACACTGAAGTGTATTTTGAATAGACTGGCCTGTGCACTTCAGTGTATAATTTATGTAAGAAACTGTCCAGGATTTTGAATTTGGTTAAGTAAAGTGAATGGTTGGTGTTACAGTCCATCTGAACAATAATGCACATAAAAACTACTGCTGTAATACTGCTGCCTTGTAAAAAAATTATCTGGCTAAATATGAATGAGTTACAAATCAGGTGAATAAAAATAGAACTGATTAACAATGACAACAAACAAGTCTAAAGCTTTATTTAAACTGCGCTCAATATTCAATGAACATATTAGAAATTAGATCATCAGCTGTAACAACTATGTCTGAACATGAACATATATTTTACATGAATAAACTTATTTTCCTAAAATGAGGTGTTAGCGTAGCAGATCAGAGTGGATCCTCTTCATGACAGTTGTCAGATAGTTCTTCGCTGGTCTCACAGACGATATGATGTCTTTGATTTGCTCCAGTCTGTGTAAAAAGTTACAATCACACAGATATTATAAACAAGATCTGAGGATTTATATTACTGCTGTTATGAATTACAGTTGACACTGGAAACTAAATTTAAGAATCAAAAAATTGCTCAAACTATTTATTTTTTTTAAGATATAAACGATTTCAAACCTTGTTTCACCAATGTGATTTTGGAATTTCTGCAGTTGCAGGGGCCTGAAAGGATAATCTGGGGGGACAGCCAAGCTTAGCTCAAACTTAACGAATGCCCTGACACTGGAGACCATGACTTCAACTCTGGAAGGGAAGGGAAGGGAAGGGGAAAATATTGTAGTGGCATATTTTTCAAATCAACAATTTAAATACTGTTATGAATCAGTGATGATAAAGTTTAAAATTTCTGCATAAATTTGATGTAAAACAGCCACAATGTCCTGAAAGTACTAAATCAAACAAATGAGGAAAATATTTCTTCCACATCATTTCTATTAGATTAATGTCAGGACTTTGACTTGGCAACACAACCTTAAATGTATTTTCTCTTGAAACATTCTTTGGTAAACTTGACTAGGTGTGCTTAGGGTTGTTGTCTTGCTGCATGATCCACGTTCTCTTAAGATTCAGCTTACACACAGATGTCCTGACAGTTTTCTCTATTGAAAATGTATTGCTTCATCAACAATGGTAAGCCATGCTGGCCCAGATGCAGCAAAAACAGGCCCATACCATAATACTACTACCACCACCATGCTTCACAGATAGGATGAGGTTTTTATGAAATGAAATGAGATGTTTTCCTTTCTCCAACTATAACGCTTCTCATTAAAAAAAAAAAGACCTATTTTGTCATCCGTCCACAAAACTTTGTTCCTATAGCTCTCTGGCTTGTCCATGTGATTTTTAGCAAACTACAGATGGGCAGCAATGTTCATTACAGAGAGCAGCAGCTTTCTCTCTGCAACTCTGCCATGCACACTTGTGCTTCAGTGTTCTAATGACTCATGAACATTTACTTTAGCCAGTGTGAGAAAGGCCTTTAGTTGCTTAGAAGTTATCTTAGGTTTCTTTGTCTGACTTTTCCTCAAGAAATAATTGATGACATCTGATCATTTTGTCTCATTTGTTTTAATTTGGTTCTCTTCATCTACTTTTAGGACTCTGAAGTTGAAGTTTTTGGTCAGATTTTTGCAGAAATTCTAAAAGGTCCACAAACTTAAATGTTCAGGAATCTGACTTACGATGTATCCAGGCAAGTAATGTGCAAGATTCCAAGACTCAGGCCTCCCCACTTCTTCAGCCTATGGATTTCCTCACCCAAGAGTCGAAGTCGGCTCACCACCACACCGAATTCATGCAACAACTATTCGTGGAAATTCAAAAAGTTACAAATAAACAACACCACAGAGATCATCTGTACATTGACCGTTTTTCCCCAGACATTTTTCAATGGATTCTAATCTGGTAAAAAAATGGTAGTAAATGAAAATCCACTAGCAGTCCAATCCATCAAGTTGCCAGCTGTCAAATAAAGACTGAAGTCCCACCTCTTCTATAAGCCTTTACAAACATTGGTAAAAAAATGGGTAGTTCTAAAGAGCTCACTGAATTTGACTGTGGTACTGTAATAGGAAGGCACAGCTATAAAGTCAGTTTTTAAAAATGTCTCCTCTCCTATTTTACCATTAACTATGAGTGGTGTTATTAAAATGTGGAAGCACTGTGGAACCATAACAACTCTGCCACAAAGTGTCAGATCATGTAAAGACCGGAGTGACCAAGTGCTGAGACATATCATGCATAAAAATCACCAATATTCTGCTGACTCAATAACTGCAGAGTTCCAAACTTCTGTTGGCATTAACATCAGCACAAAAACTTTGCATCAGGAGACTCATGGCATAGATTTCAATGGCCAAGCCTTACATCACCAAGCACAATGCTAAAAGGAGTGATGTACTGTAAATCATGCAACCGCTGGACTCTGGAGCAGTTTGGGGAAGACAATTTTCCGTTTCAGCTTGACTTTCAGCATGTTCCAGCCAGACATTGGTTCCACATACTTTGCATTTGCCAACAATAAGCTCACAGTATAATCAAAAATATCCTCTTTATGTTCCTTGTCATCACTGCAGTTATATCAGGATTAATTTTGTATAGAATGGCTTTTTATATTAACAGTGAATAATTACCATTGGTACGTCCCGTGCTGTTGAGTACTTCTGCATCCATTTTGCTTGAGAGTTGATGTTTTCTGTGAGCAGTTTATGGATCAGGATTGCACTCGGCTCTGAGCTTTCAGCTTCAAGAGGAAAAGAGCATAAATGTTCACATTATCCATTTTTCTATTCTTCAGTCAGGTTATATTGCTAAACAGACCTAATTCTGAGATTAAGTTTGACTACAAATTGAAGAGTGAATATGAAGCAGAAAGGAGAAGTTCCCACTAAGTGTGTAGTCACAGAAGGTTTTTTTTTTTTAACAGAATTTGGAAAACTTCAGTCTACTACACAGAAAAATAACAGTTAGAAAAACTAAAAACAGTTTAGTCTGGAGAATCACACTGTTAAATACTTTCACTTACCATTCAGTAGAAATTTGACTGATATGTCCACCTCCTGTTCTACACCTTCTTGTCCTTTTTCTTGAAAAATAAAGTGTTAGAGATGTTACACAGTACTGTGTTACATAACAAGTTCTGAATAAACTGAACATAACTAAAACATGCTCATTTGTAGAAAGAGGCTACGGATTGAAACATACCTATGGCCTTTTTGTGTTTCACCTCCAGTTGCACCGTGTTGTGAAGAAAGGTAAAAGCAACCCCATTTCCATCTCCGGGATTAAATCGCCACTCATTCAGACTGGAAGAAAATGAATCATTAAATCATTATGAAGGGAGGAAAATGAGGTTGAGGTATAGAGCCAACTGAAGAGAGGAGTCTAGATTCATAAAACTGTCCAACCTGCAAAC
Source organism: Duopalatinus emarginatus (assembly GCA_028565595.1). Taxonomy (NCBI): domain Eukaryota; kingdom Metazoa; phylum Chordata; class Actinopteri; order Siluriformes; family Pimelodidae; genus Duopalatinus; species Duopalatinus emarginatus. Next base: position 3,822,554 of record JAOVVF010000027.1, read on the forward strand.
ATTTAATTCAACATACACTTCATGAATACCTGACCTTTTGAATAGTTTAGAATGGATATTTTTATGTTGAAGTGCCACATGATATATAATAAACTCCTGAAATACTTAGGAGATCTGACTGTAAGGAATGGCATGTGGCAGACAGCTGTCTGATTTAAATGAGGTAATATATTTACACAGTTATTTTTGTAGCCTAGCAATTTATCATTGTCACTTAAACACAGCTTAAGTGTTCAGTAATTTGTTAATGTTCATTAATTCAGTTTTACATGTGCGATTTAACAAACCAACAGTCTTTACAGAAATATGGATAAATAACTGGTAGTAGAATTATAAATCAACACTCAGTTGTAGTAGATATAGGTATACAGGTGGAAAAAGTAAACTACAGTAAAACACACACACATATACACTAGTGAACACACACTAGGGGGCAGTCAGCACACATGCCTAAAGTGGTGGGGGAGCAGCTGGGGGTTAGGTGCCTTCAAGGGCACATCAGTGGAGTCTTGTTAGTTGCGGGGCTCGAACCTGGGACCTTCTTAAGACAGTCTTTATAATTATATGAGCAGCATCTAAAAGGCATGAATCTTGTCTAAAACTAGAGCATAAACTGTTTTGGAGGATATTTTAAATTTGAATAGACTTTTTACACTAGCCTCAATAAGGGCCATAACAGAAGCAGACAGGAAAGAAATAAACAAGGAAATATAAATAAAAAAAATTATAATAATAAATAGTCGGTTTAGGTGTCATAAGTCAATAGGTGACAAGCAGTGTTCCAACCTGGTTATAAATAGCATAACAAAACACTGTGATAGGCGGTGCGTTGTAGGCTTTTAGGCTAGGCTGTGCACCTCCCACCCCCCCACCGCTGGTCACACTTTCTCTCTCCCACTCTTTAGAGACAGAATTGATCTGCTTCAGAGTGCTGACAATAGGCCTAACGTAAAAGCTGTTTTCTTTGTTTAAATTATACACATGACTTTTTTTTTTTCAAAGGTTAGAAAAATAGTAACATACCTGTTCAGATCTGTTGTACATCGTTTAAGTTCCCTGATTTCATCTTGAACTTTGTCCCATGTGTCCTCCAAAGACTGAGCTTGAAGTTCAAGCTTACAGATTTGTCTGACATCAACAGCAAACATTATTTTGTTAAATGGAGTGATTTTAAATAAACAGCTGTAATCTATTTTTACTAAATTGTTGAGGGAATATGGAGGCCTCATGAAAACAGTACATACGTTTCTTTCACTGTAACTTCTGAATTAAGAGCATCAAGTTGTTCTTGTTTCGCCTTCAAAACAGGTTCGAGTCTAATGAGGGAATGCTGGTCTCCCATGAAGATGTTGTTCATTGAAGTCAGCTCTATTTGAAAAACATGTATGAGTTCAGTTACATTACAGATCGTTCAAATAGTTTCGCTCAAAATTCTCGTTCATGCATTAATTATAAATATTAGTTAATATGTTTTAAAATTAAATTCTGAATATGTTACAGTACTTGTTTTATTGTACTGATAAAAAAACAACTTTATAACGGTAATCAACAAAACTAGCAAAACGCCAAAAATAAATAGACATACATCAACCAGCCATAACATTAACACCACCTGCTAAAACGGCCTTGATCTGTTGCCCGATCACCAGTTGTCCTTCTTTGGACTTCTTTTGGCAGGCACTAATGACTAGCTCAGATTATCTCAGAAACAGCAGGTCTTGTGGGGCATTCCCAGTATACAGTGATTACTAACTACCAAAAAAGGTCCAAGGAAGACAACCGGTGAGCCAGTGATAAGGTCGCTCAAGATTCACTGAGACTGGTCAAGACTCACTGAGGTGCTTTGGGATGAAGGCTAGTCCATCTGGTCAGACCCCCCCAGAAGAGCCACAGAGGGATCTGTTACTAACTTTTTAGTGCCAGATGACACACAACACCAACACCTACAGGGTTAAAGCTGCTCCATACTAGTGTGGGGTGTGTTCTCATGCCGTGAATTGGGTCCACCAAAAGAGGTCATTGACCAGTCCAGGACAATACACCATGCCATCAGGCCCAAGTTGTCCAGAAGTGGTTCTAGGAGCATTCTGGAAAGTTCCGATGAATTATGTGTTCTGAATGTTTGCCAATTAAATATTCAAAAAAGTTAACAATTAAAACACATGCAAAATATTGTACAGTTGTCCATTGTGCTGCCAAAACAGGGGGGTGGTATAGACTCCAAAAGACCCCTGAAGGTGTGCTGTTGTACTGTTGTATCTGGCACCAAGATATTAGCATCAGATCCTTTAAGTCCTGTAAGTTGCCACATGGCTAGATATGTTATCTGGCTGAAAGAAGCCATTGCCATGAAGCAATAACTCCCATATGAATGCCATGACGCAGGATTTCCCAGCAGAACATGGCCCAGAGGATCATACCACCTCTGCTGGCTTACCATCTTACCATTGTGCATCCTAGTGGCATCCACTTCAACAGGCAAGCAATGCCCATCATCCTATCAGTTTTGGTGATACTCAGTCATCTAGCTATTAGACCCAGACCCAGACCCAGTCATCTAGCTATCATAATTTGGCCTATGGCAAAGTTGCTCAGATCCCCACATTTGCCCATTTTTCCTTCAAACAAAACGTTAAATAATGACTGTTAATTTGCTGCCTAATACCTTCCACCCCTTAACAGGTGTCAATGTAATAATCAGTGATAACCACTTCTCCTGTCAGTGGTTTTAATGTTACGACTGTTTTGTTTGCACAATACTATACAATTCTGAGGCTTTAAAAATTTGTAATAGAAATTAATACATTTTACCATACCTGACTCCAAGTCATTTATACATCCATCTAGGTCTTTTAACATCTCATTCGTCTCCTTGATTTTAGACGTTAGGTTTTGTTTAGCCTCCTGAAATTGAGAGAAAACAGTCAAACTGTCATAGTCTAAATGGACCAGACATCTTAACCCAGCCAGAAATGAAATAAACCCGAAGCCACTTACAACAATCCCCCCTTTTTAAAAACAAATATATGGTTTATTTTATGAAAACTTTGTTCAAACTAAAAAATATAGTAAACTATAATTTTAGTTATACGCATTATATGGCATTTATCTAGTTTATATAATCAGCCCCAATCACAGGACAGCGGCATAATGCAAAAAAATCAGGCAGATACAGGTTCAAGTAAAACACTTCTAACCTCAGGTTTGTGTTCTCAACACTAAACTGGCAGATTCAATAACTACATGAATGTACAGGTGTTCCTAATCAAGTAGACAGTGAGTAACTAACATTTAAAAAAAATGTATTACATCGCTCTATAGTTGAGGTAGTGATATAAAATGCAGCTCTGTAACATGCTTTAAGATGAAACAAAGTCAATATATATAATGAACATTTATGATGATTCAATAAAACAGTTTACTTGGTTGTTGGACCGATTATTACTTCAGTAATACTAAAACTGATATTTCCTACAACAACACAAGCCATTCTGTTCATTTCTTTTTCTGGACTGAATTCCTTCTTCAAGGAGCAAGTTGCTAAAAGCATCGTTTTTTTAGAAAAGCACTGTGTACATAGCAGAGGAGTATTCATTCTCTCACCTTTGTTGTGTTTAAGAGCTCTGAATACAAGTTTTTCTTCATTTTATGAGAAAGTGCCTTGCTTAGTTTTCGGAAGTACACCCGTCGTTCCTTCAACTTGGCACCAAATCTCTGTAGCTGCAGGATATAGAACAAGAACCTTAAGTGAAACAGGTTAGCTTTAAGCCTGAACTTTTCTAAACGCATTGAAAAACTATCAGAGAAGAACTTATCAGTAAATCATGAGTTACTAAGATGTTATAAACATAAATAAACACTGTTTACTATAAAGCAAAGCAGCACCTGGTCTTTAGAGAAAGCACACATATCTTGCAACAGAGTTCCATTGATACTCCTCAGTGGTTTATCTTGGTCTGCCATCTGTGCTTTAAACCTGCCAAAAGAATTAAATTCAGAAGTACATTTTAGTTATAACCATAAAGTTTGACATTAATGTATAACTTATGAATGAGACTGTAAGCCTGTACAGTGTTGACATACCCTTCAGCCATCTCTGAGAGCTTCTGGCAATCTGTTTCATAGACTTTCTGCTTCGGACGGTGTATGTATTTTTCTCTGAGCAAGTCCTCCATGGTGTAAGTCTGTGCGGCTCCGAACTGTAGCAGAATAGAGCAACGTGATTTATTTTGGCTAAAAATATGCAACCGTGGTGAAATGGGAGGGGCTTACGTTGTCAGGGAGAGCACTGGGTCTTGATCGATGGATTACAAATTTGGCACCAAAGTGTGTTAGGAAATCGTTCACTGTAACACTTCCCTCTTCAAGTTTCTGAAAAACAAAACAAAAACAGGTTTAGCAAATGCACTGGTTTGCAGTCTTCATGTATCAGTTATTACAGCTACAGAACAATCCATTTCTCTAACTGAACAGATAAACTCACAAAACTACCAATTGTGTTAAAATATGTACTCAGACATGTTTACCTTATAGAAATCAAACTCATCATCCATTGTGCCTTCCATCTGGGAATCAAGCTGCGAGTTTCTCAGGGCTTTAATACAATTGAAACATGATGGTTTAGTTGTAAAATTCTACAGTAAACTTAAAGAAAATGCTAAAGTGTTATTACTGTACATTCAAAGACATTAAAGTTTAAACTCACTCAGTTCAGAGATTCCATCACATTTCATCATGGTGGAATTGCTGCTGAAGTTGGCGTCATCTATCATTTTAACCAAGTGAACTGGGGCATTCTGAGCTGCATAATTACTGTCCCACTGCTCACAGCCAACATGGCAGGACGAAACATACAACAATGAACATTAATAAATAAAAGTTTAAACATATAATGCTGTACTAAATGTAACCTCACAGAAATTCAGTAGAGCACAAAACATCTTACCAGTTTTTTGCTGGTGTCTTTTGTGGTTTCATCTTTCACTTCAGTCGCCATTTCCTCAGATTGGCTCATATTTATGACTTCATCTGACTTCATCTGATCATGTTCAGTAGCATCCTCATTCAGTGGAACCCCTGGAAATTCTTGTTCTGTGTTTTTACTCAAATAGCTGAATAAGGTACCTGACAAATCTTCTTCAGGAAGAACTTCATCAATGAGATCAGTTTCATAACTGTCATTTTGCACATCAGTACTGGAAAGTGTCTGCACCTGAAGCTTTTGATGCACATTGGGGCTTATAGGCTCTGTTTGGTTTGGACTTGCTGATCTCGCTCGTGTGGGAAACTTTGGCATGATACCACCAACGGACAGTCTTGCCATCAGAGAATTCTTGAGGTTGAATGGTGTCGTGCTGCCTTTCTGAGCCAAGTTTATTTGTTTTTCATTTGGAGTTTCCTTCGAAGGCTGTGAAGACCTTCCTCTTCCAGAATGATTTTCAACTGGAGAAACCGCTGTAAGACTAACTAGAGGTGCTGTAACACTTCCAGCCAACAATCCATCTTGTTCTCTAATATACTGGGACATATTTTGAAGTTTGACTTGTAGATCAGCTAGACTCCTTCGTCTGGATTTAGCAGAGCTTTGAGCTTTCATTTCCAAAGTGTCAACATCAGACTCCAAGACATAACCTTCTTTTCTGGCAGATGACACGGTTTTGGTCATTGTTGATGGATGGTCTGTTTCTTCAGATATCTTTTGGCTAGTGTTTTTTGTGTCAACTGGCTGATCTATTGCCCTTTTGTGTTTGTCTACAAGATTAGCAGCATCCAAATCTGTTACTGAAACTGGAGCGTTACAGTCGACAACATGTGAGCCACGTCCTGTTCCAGGTGTTTCAACCATTCTTTCAGATCTTTTCATTTTGTCCAGGGTGGGACTGGAAGATGAAACACAAAGGGAGCTTTGCATATTGTTTAAAGGACTTATTTTGGTGTCAATGTTAATAGTCCTGCATCCTGTCAGATCTAGATCTTCTCCAAAATGCGTGTTAGAAGCAGTGCCCTGCAGTATGTTCCTGTTTTCAGTCTTTGTTCTCTTGGAAAATGAATATCTATCCAGTTCCATGAGCCCAGTGTGTTTATGGGTCATACCTTTAGCCCTAAAAGACATAAGCGATAACCTTTTCTTTGATTTGTGGTCATCACAGCGGTCACCGTCAACTGTCGGATATTTCGTCATTTCCACGACATTACATACTGTATGACGTGTCTTTTCCAAATCAACAGCCACTGTATGACATCCTGTCATTTCCATATCATCATGTACTGCCTGACGTGTCTTTTCCAAATCAACAGCCACTGTATGACATCCTGTCATTTCCATATCGTCATGTACAGCCTGACGTGGCTTTTCTAGATCAACACGTACTGTATGACATCCTGTCATTTCCATATCGTCATGTACTGCCTGACGTGGCTTTTCCAGATCAACACGTACTGTATGACATCCTGTCATTTCCATATCGTCATGTACTGCCTGACGTGGCTTTTCTAGATCAACACGTACTGTATGACATCCTGTCATTTCCATATCGTCATGTACTGCCTGACGTGGCTTTTCCAGATCAACACGTACTGTATGACATCCTGTCATTTCCATATCGTCATGTACTGCCTGACGTGGCTTTTCTAGATCAACACGTACTGTATGACATCCTGTCATTTCCATATCGTCATGTACAGCCTGACGTGGCTTTTCCAGATCAACACGTACTGTATGACATCCTGTCATTTCCATATCGTCATGTACAGCCTGACGTGTCTTTTCCAGATCAACACGTACTGTATGACATCCTGTCATTTCCATATCGTCATGTACTGCCTGACGTGGCTTTTCCAGAGCAACACGTACTGTATGACATCCTGTCATTTCCATATCATCATGTACTGCCTGACGTGGCTTTTCCAGAGCAACACGTACTGTATGACATCCTGTCATTTCCATATCATCATGTAC
>JAOVVF010000027.1:3836159-3861815 GCA_028565595.1 Duopalatinus emarginatus
ATAACAGTATAAGAGTATGGCAGTATAACTATAGGAGTATGGCAGTATGACTATAAGAGTATGGCAGTATAACTATAAGAGTATGGCAGTATAACTATAGGAGTATGGCAGTATAACTATAGGAGTATGGCAGTATGACTATAAGAGTATGGCAGTATAACTATAGGAGTATGGCAGTATGACAGTATAAGAAACTGAACATGGCTGAGTTTAGTCTGTTGTCTACCCATCTGATGATGCGGGAGGGAACTGTTGGTACTAATTAATTTAAATAATGGTTTAAAAATATTTGTAAAATTCAACTGTCCACAAATGTAACAACTAAAAACAATCCGTCATTAGTCAGTTAAGCAGAAGTGAAGCCACAGTATTGAGCATCACTGAGTAACTGAAATTACTGAGAGCTTCTTCTATGCTTTAAGGGAAGGAACATTTCTGAAACCTAAATCTATAACATATCATGTTTATATACATTCACTTACTCTGAATTTTTCAATTTGTTGAAAGGAACAAATCCATTTTTTTTTCTTTTACAGGAAGTTTTGCCAAAGTTAAGAACAATAATGTTGTTGAGGCTGAACCACCAGAACTGCATTTTAGTGGGTTTGAAGTGGGAAAGGAGTACAGAAAGGTTGTGGTATGTGAAATTGTTTATGCATTTATACAGGACATTTTAAATTCATGAAGATTCTGTCATTTTGTAAATACGTTTGGATCATGTGCATGCTCCTGAGTGTGTATTAACTAACAGAGGAGAACTTATACTAATAACTAACATATAAGTTATAAAGTGCCAGAAAAACTGCTACACCAACCAGTCTAATACTTAGCAGGTCTCCTAAAAATTCTGTAGGCGATGAACACAATTAAAAAAAATTATTTATTCTGAGGTGTAGGATTTCTGTTTTCCACATTGTGTTGCATGGCATCCCAGATCTGTTTAGTAATGTTGAGATCTGGTGACTTACGTGTGAAAACGTCAAACTTAAATAAGTGTTCCGCTAACCCTAATTTAGTGTTTCTAGATGTAGATGTAGACAGGTGTAGAAAGAAAGGCCAATATACTGTTCACCTGTCAATTTACATTTGTAGATGTACCAGGGGTCACATAAAATGCCAGCTAAACAAATCCCATACCATTATGGAGTATTTTGCATATGCTCGTCTGTACCAGTTTTTCTGCCACTACAGTCTACATACTCCTGTTAGTATGAAGAAACAAAGTGGTTTCTTTTTTTTGTAAATCTGGTGTATTTTTTTTTGTCTTATTTACACCCAACATTATTAAAGTTTGATAATTAAGGCCTATTCACATTCACTTTTTTATATGCATGTAAAAAAAATAAGTAGTGATTTGGTAAAATTCTTATAATTTGTTCTTAACAGAAACTGATTAATATTTCTCCTGAGGTGATCCACATCCACATTCTTCCTACCCAAACCAAATACTTCCGAACTGAATATACACAAAAGGTAATTATGCAAGAAGAGGTCCTATTGTTGACTCTATTGGTTAGTGTGAGTGTGAATGTATATTTCTGTTGTCTGTGTGATTGCATTAGGCAATTTGTTATTGACATCATTTCAACTCTGAAACATCTGTCCTGTAGAAGACTCACAGACGTTAGTACAGATTTTGGACATGCACACTCCGTCACCTGTCACGCCAATTGTCATACTTCTTTTTTTATCCCATTCATTTCAGTAGTCAAGTACACTGTTATTATTAGTGTGTTTGAAACGTTCATCGATCTGACATATCGACACCGTTCCAACGTCCATCCTGTTGATTACAAACGTTTTTATAGAGCATTAGGATGCATGCACTCGTTCAACTGCCACACCTGTTTCCATTGCCTTATTACTGTTGCATTATTTTAATATGATACACGATTGTTATTTGAAATAATGCTAGCTCTACTAGCTCTCTGGATTTTGCTAATTATGCTTGCTAACATCATGCTAATGCTAATGTTAAGTACTAATAGCTAATTGCTAATGCTAATTGCTAATGCAGATTTTTGGGTTAATGATGCCAATTGGGACACACACACACAATCACCCATCAGAAGAAAAGTCTTTGCACCTCCACCACTTACGTGCTAATCATTGGATTTATGCTAAGCTGCGCCTACTACCGCAAAGTTGCAATCACACTTACTTACATATTCTTCAGAAACGCACCTTTTTTACTTATTACTGAATATTTCTAACGTTTAGGTGTGTTTTTCCTGTAGAGTCGACTTGTTCCAGGACTTGCTGTCAATGTTACTGTGCACTTTAGTCCAAACGAGTGGCGCTACTTTTTTGACAGTATGCGGATTCATTGCCAGGTCAGGTTTTTTTTGTTACGCTAACATTGCTTACAGATAAAAATGCTATAGTACAATGCCCAGACTTCACTGATTGTGCTACACATTTTTGTGTTAGGGGGAGGAGAACTTGCTGGTTGCTATTCATGCTTATCCGGTCATTGATGATCTTAATATTCCATCTCAGATAAACCTGTTTCCTGTACCATTGGGACACAGGTACACCAACATCCAGTTCATTGCAGATTAATGTATATACATCAAATCTTGTACCTGGAGGATTTAGGCTGTATACTGAAACATGTGTAAGGTTAAATATAGCTGTTACTTTGTTTTACATATATTGTAGAGTTTCATTCAAATGTATTACATATTTTCCAAATGTATATGTCCTACAACTTTGTGTTGATCATGGCACAAAGGTGGAAAAGACACAACAAACATGTTTTTTTTATTGTTATAAAGAACAATACTCTCTCCTCTTTTCTATTTGTCACCTGCTAGTGAGTCAAAATGATATTAAACATTGTAAATGTACACTGATGGCATTTGGTTGATGTGTGTATCAGAAAGTCCATAGGGTTTATTTCCACAGCCATGAAAAGTAATACATGCCTATCAATGTCTGTTCACTCGACACAGTCATAGCAGTAACTGAATGGCTTATTCCTGAGATATGTCACATACATTACTTAAAAATGTTTCCTGTTGTTGGTGTTGTTGTTGGTGTTGTTGTTGTGATCTACTATAAGGCATGTTTTCCTGTCTTTTTATTTAAAGCTCCACTTGTGTGATTCCTCTGAGCTGTAGTTGTCCAGTAGACTTTGAATTCCAGGTGAACTCCCTGAAGTCTCTCGGGGCGTTTACTATACATCCCATGTCAGGTAAGGGTCTCTTGCCCAACAAATGCCTATATGGTTAAGTTCAGACTGGCTACAATATTTATATAAATGAAATAACTTAGATTTAGAGATGAGATACACAGGTACCGATGTGGATTTCTCCATTTCCTAAGTTTTGTGGTTTCAGTTACACACAGTCTTAGAAGATAAAGACCATATTCACATAACCACATTCACTTTTATTACAGTGTACTGTTATAATTGTTCTATTTGCCCACTCCTTGTGCTTTCTGTGAATAAACACACCATTTTGTGGACTTTAAAGAGGCAATCATATTAAATTATAATATTGTCTTAAATGGTCCATACATTCATCCATTCATCAATCCATCATTTTCAGTTTTACTGGGGTCAGGGTCATAGGGGAAGCAGCTCATGTAAACAGGCCCAGACCTCAGTCTCTCAATCTAACTCTTATGAGAGGATGTTGAAGCGTTCCCAGGCCAGTTGACAGATATAACCTCTATACCGTGTTCCGGGTCATCCCTAGTTGGACTTGCCCAGTACACCTCACCAGGAAGGTGTCCAGGAGGCATCCTCACTAATTACCTCCTCACACCCTGGAGGAGCAGCAGCTCTACTGTGAGTCTCTTCCAGGTGACCTCACCTTATCTATAAGGGAGAATCCAGACACCCAGCAACTCATTTCAGCCGGTTGTAACAATCTCATTTTTTTGGTCACTACCCACAGTTCCTTGCCATTGGTAAGGGTTGGAACATTGATTTACTGGTAAATTGAGAACTTTGCATTTTGGCTCAGCTCTCTCTTCATCTCTCCTCATTACAACAGACTGCTAAACTTTTTCAGTTGAGCCTCAAATGGTGTAGGGTGCACTTGCAGATGCGAAATTTCAACATGACATGTTGTACTTAGATAAAAGTTGTGCTGCGCTTTGTTCTCAATCCCATATTGGTCAACAAAAAGTTTAGAAACACACATAAGAGAACCTAATAACTGCTAATATCTGCTTATGTTACTAGGAATCATCCCAGCCAAAGGGAAGACAGATTTATCAGTGACATTCACACCACAGCAGTATGGCATGGCAGAAATCACTTTTCAGCTGGTCATCTCTCAGTTCAACTCAAAACCCTTCATCTGCACATTAACTGCATCCTGTCATCCTAATCTGGCTCCAAGGTACTGTCAGATCGTTTTTCTTTCACACTAATCATCAGGTAGTAGATGCAGATATTGGAATTATGGGCTATATTATTATAGTGCATACAGTAACTACTAGAGCAGGGGTGTCAAACTCATTTTCACAGAGGGCCATATCAGCATTATAGTTGCCCTCAAAAGGCCGACATGTTGATGTTATATTGTACTCTTTGATAACTGACACGGCCTCATAACACAAAAGACATACTGGTCTTTACCCTTGAAGCACAAACATGTGTTCGCTTTCCCATCTTTCTTAAAACTGCCTTTCCTTTTCTTGGATGTTTTGGGATCATGTACCACATGTTGGGATAAACCGCTGTCGTTAAACGCTGATGTGTATACACTATAATCCAGTGGCGGGATGCTGTCACTTTGCGGGTACAATCTGTAATTGGTAACGCAATGTATTGTGGGAAATGTACTTTATATGCTTTAAACATACACTTTAAAGTAGCATAGACTTATTTGACATACACTATTTAAGCTCTCGCGGGCCACATAAAATGACATGGCGGGCCACATTTGGTCTGAGGGCCTTGAGCTTGACACATATGTACTAGAGCTATAATATTCCCACATCATGTTAGTCACTGAGTGCCATGGCCCTGCCTTTGCATTAGCCAACAGAGAGAAAATGAGGAGAATACTAAACCTGCCAAAGACCTACAAACAGAAGAGGCTGTTCATCTGGGTGCTTCCAAACTAAAGTCTAAAGTGACACAGAGGACAGATAAGGTACACCTTTTGTTTTTTTTTCAGCTGACTTTAAAGATCTAGAATTTCAAATGGTCATTTTTTCATTGTATATGTATATATTTTTACAGAACACTAAGAAGAAGATGAAGTCAGAGCCGTATACACAGAGGTCTGATGTAGATGTTTCCAACCATGGTAGACTTGCTAAAATGTTAATACAACACCAGGACAAAATGAGCTACAAGGATCTCAGAGAAGGTGAGAAAAAAAATCCAAAATGATATTAAAATAGTACTATAAAAGTACTATATTCATCTCTACTACAACCTAGAAGAAGCCTTCAGTGGTGATTAACATATAGTGATAGGAGTCTATTATAGGAGCCTACAACTTATATAAACCATTTAATTATTTAGTCTGGTGTAGTCACTGTAATGCTGGACTGCTAGTTGTTATGGAATGGGATAGGAAAGACTATATAATTTGAGTACAGTGGTTTAAGTTTTAACAAGTCAGCAGCCCTGCATGTACATGGGCAATAATATTGCATGACATTTTTTTGTATATTCTTTTTTTATTGAAAGTTTTATCAACCAAAACATACAGTCTCTTTGAAGGACATAAATTGCAAGTAACATTGAACTGTATTAGTTTGTTAATTTGTTCAAAAACACTGTAAAAACAGCGAAATAGATATAAGATAGATAAGTAGATTAGTAAATAACTTAAGGAAAAAAAAGATAATTAATTAAGGGAAAAAAGGGGGGGGTAGGGGGGGAATTCTCTTCTACTCTGTAATTACACAATGGTCATTGATAGTGTTAAGGACAGGCAACCAAGCTTTATAAAAAGATTGTAATGAGCCTTTCCTGTAGGCACATAGTTTCTCCAGCTTTAAATTATTTAAAAGCTCCTTGAGCCACCAATCATGCGTTGGGGGGAGGGGAGCTTTCATCTCAAAACAATGGCACGTCTAGCCAACAGGGTACCAAAGGCCACCACGCACTGTGCAGTAGCTGGCAGTCGGCGGTTCAAGTGAACACCAAATATCGCTGTAACAGGACATGGGTCCAGGGTGTCCCCCAGAGCCTGGCTAAGCGTTTTAAAAATTTCACACCAGAAAGTTGATAAATTGGGACAGGACTAGAATATGTGTTGGTGGTCAGCCGGTGAGTGGCCACATCTAGGGCATGCGTCAGATCTACCCGGAAACATTTTTGCCAGTCTGGCATTGGTAAGGTGTAACCTGTGCACTACTTTAAATTGTATTAAGCAGTGCCTAGCACAGATGGATGATGAGTGCACACTTTTTAAAATAAGGTCCCACTGACATTCATTAATGGACACACTTAGGTCCCTTTCTCAAGATCTTATTAATGAACTAATAGAGCCACTATGCTGGGAGCTAATTATACTGTAGATCATTGAAATTAATTTGGATTGTGCCAGATTGAGCAAAAGTAAACGGTCGATCTTTGATTCGGGGGGTTGATTGGGAAAGTGAGGAAAAAGACGCTGCACAAAGTGTCTAATTTGAAAAAAGCGAAATAGATGGCTATTGGGCAGATCAATTTTTTTCTTTAAGTCTGGGAATGATGAGAAAATTCTGTCTGTATATACATCACTAATGGTAGTTATGCCCTTTACTGACCAGGCCCGAAAGACCTGGTCTATACAGGATAGGAGAAACTGGTTGTTGTGTAGCACTGACTGAACCACCGCAGAGGTCGAAATGATTTCTGAATTGAAGCCAAATCTTGATTAACTCCCGAACCACTGGATTAGTGGGGATGGAATTGGGGGGCATAGGGAGTTTGAAACAAAGTATGGTGTGGAGGGAACTGCTAGATGTGGACATCTTAAGCTGGGTCCATGGTGGGCGAGTGCTGGTCGAGGCACCCCCAACCCAGTAGATCAATTTTTGAATATTACAAGCCCAGTAATAATAGCGGAAATTTGGTAGGGACAATCCACTTTCAGGTTTCTGGAGCTGCAGGGATGCCACTTTTATGCATGGGGGTTTATTATTCCAAATATAGGAAGTGAGCCTACTGTCCAATTTGGTAAAAAAGGCTTTATTTAATCGGGTTGGGATATGTTGAAACAAATATAAAAATTTAGGTAGCAGTTTCATCTTTATCAGATTAATGCGACCGATAAGCGACAAGGGAAGAGTGGTCCATTTATCCAAATAGGATACCACGGATTCCAGGAGGGGTACATGCATGCCATTTTTTTGTGGAATATGCATCACAGTTTTGGCAAATTACACATAACAGTAAATGACATGCTCAAAAACGTTTGTGCTGATCACATATATAATAGTGGTCTAGTGATTTACTGTTTCAGATGAAATGTAGTGGTTGTGTTATAGCAGATGAGTAATTCAATTAATTTTCAATGCTTATAAAATTCTGTTAAATATATTTGAGAAGAGAAACCAGTGCATTATGTAGTAATATTCATAGTGAACAGGGGAGAGTGAGTTGAATAATATGAAGTTAAATCTTTTAGCACTGGTGAAACTAAGTACATGTTACTGAGGAGAAACATAGAAATCACTTTAGCTTTTGTTCTGTTTTTAGCTGTAGCTCTCACAACATTTACCATAAATGTTTGTGTTTCATTTCTTAAAGCCATGTCCCATAGCAAGACTGCATACCAGACAAGACAGATCAAAGAGGCTACATTTGAAAATCAAGTTCGAGTAAATGCCCAAAAAGAGCGAGCCAATCATCTTCAATGGTATGTAATATATTCACACACATATACAAGACACTAAACAGCTGTGTGATCAGATTCATGTGGCCAAAATCGTTTTACTGGAGCTTTTTACTCCTTTCTTTAGGCAGGTGCAACTAGGGGATGATTTGTTCTCATCAGAACAGAGGATAAAGATTCTGAAAGAACAGGAAGTTGCAGCGTCGGAGTATATGGTACTGACATTAACTCTTTTAACATGTGGTAAAAGAAGTTCATTAACATATTTGTATCTGTGTTAATATAAGGGCAGCTGTAGGCTTGATATTAAGGAACCAGCCTTGTAACCAGAAGGTCCCTGGTTTGATCCCTGCAGCCAACAAGACTCGACTAAAGTGCCCTTGAGCAAGGCACCTGACCCCCAATTTCTCCCCAGGCCTTATTTATGATGCTAGTGTGTATATGTGTGTATATTTCACTGTCATTGACATTGCCGGTGTATGGTTCACATTCACTAAAAGGTCATCAAAAATTAGAAATTAAGTAGGTTAAAGTTTTTGTCTTCATAAACCTGCATCATGTTTTGGTTGCATCATGTTTTTGCAAGGTGCGAGTCAGAAACTTGCCCAGACAGGCTAGGGATAAAAGTGCAGGATCTTTTCAAAAGGGTTTTTTAAAAAATTGCGAAAACATGATACAAAACAGTATCCAAAATCCAAATTACAGGCAGAGGGGTTGAGGCGATTTTCAAACAGGGTATCAGAGTTAAAGGTAAAAAAAATGTGATCAAAATAAAATAATAATAATAATAAAAAAACAGAAGATCAGGCTTTCTAATACTTCACATTTAACTAAACTATAATCAGGGCTTAAATGATGTAAAATTAAACAGGGTTAACTACTATAAGCATAATTGTTATCAACAGAACACAAACATGTAAGGGAAACAGTCAATACGCTGGGGTCAGAAAATAAGTGAAATAAGAAGCATGTCTTGTTTGACTGCTGGGAGTTCTGGGAAACATGGTCTGTAATTGTAGGCACCTGGCCGGGGCATGGCAGGCCTGAATCCCTAACAATTTCCATGCTTTATTATGCAGTGTGATTACAGTCTTCATATGTGTGTGTTCTAGCTAAACAAAGACATGGGAGGCAGAGAGATGGACACTGTCCAGATTTTTCCAAAGCTGTCATCTCATCGTGTTGTGCGTCATGCAGGACAGGTAATGACTGAGGAAACTTAAATAAATCAAACCTGCCTTCACCTATGCAGTTCATTTTAATCAGACCCTGGTGTGCCTCTTTGGTGTGTTATTTCATGAGAACATGAACCAAACCAAATAGCATAAAGTACACCAGAACTATACTCATACTATACTTACTCAGCAACCAGAATTATAGGTGTGAAAGTGCCCCAATAATAGACTGTACCTATTATTTCAATATATATATATCAGAGCTTTTAAAACCTGAACTTTGAGTGTAATCATTTGGGTTGCAGCGACCTGACTGTGTTCCTGAATTCTACACTTCTGGCTGTAGCCAACTGGAGATCAGATGGCGAGTGCTTAGGCTTTTCCAGCAAACTGTTCGTAAGGTAAAGTAGGTCATGTTTTTTGTCAGTATTTACTTTTTAGTGTGATTGCAGTAGGCGATTATTGGTGTGATTGCAGTGACACCATTTATTTCAATAGAGAAATGTAATATGTGTTAATTGAACGGTCTATCAGTCTGAGATATGGACACCTTTATAACTCTAAAACATTCGTCCCGTTGAAGACACACAGGCTTTTGGGGTTATTTAAAATAAACACCACTGTTTCTCAATATATTATTATTAATCAGCTGTGTCAATAATTTCAGGATGACCTTCTGCATTAGTGTATTTCAAATACTGTGGAAATAAGAAAGATATTTTAGGGCTGTTTTAATGACATTTACCAGGTTTACTAAGTGATCTGGTAAATGTAATTAATAGGTCTGTATAAGAAGCCAAAAGCCTCAAAAATGTTTAAAAAGATTTTTAAAAATGTAATGCAGTATTAGTCGTAATGTTATTTGTTCAGGTCATTCTGCAAATCCGTATGAAAAAGAGACTGCTTTTGTTGAGAGAATCAGCTTCCAGTACAGAGAGAGACGTCAGAGGAGAAAAAAACAAAGGTGAGACAAAAGAATTACTGATTAATTCCATTAATTTAGTTAGTGAAACATCACAGTTTGTCAGATGGGTTGATGACATGATGAAGACTTTTGTGTTAATTTTTTATTGTGTGCTGGTCTGAGCATTAGTGTCATACTTGTGCAGATGTATGCAAATTTATCAAATTATATTTTTTACTATACGATGCAAAAACGACCTCTGCAGCAGGATTAAAAAATAATAAGAAATTAGCTAATCTAATTTGATGAGTGGTGCCCAGACGTTTGTATATAGCTATAAATATATTAATAATGTATCAATTATGTATTTTTTATTGAATTATTAAAACCAGTTAGATTCCACTAAGTAAAAAACTGCACATGTGTGTACTTGGTTAAATTTGGCCCTAAATCAAGAGTCATTGTATTGTATTGTGCTGAATAAAACGAAAAGTGTGAAGTATGGTAAAAAAGGAGAACTATAACTAATATATGATGCTAACATCACTTTATGTTTTAGAATTAAATAACATGAATGTGTACTGTGCTTTTCAAAACTAATATACACTATATGGCAAGAAGTTTGTAATCACCTGACCATCACACCCATATGTGCTAGATGAACTTCCTATTCCTGATTTATTCCCACTATTTTCTATTATAATAATTTTGGGATGGCTTTTTAGAGAGTTTGGAGTGTGGCTCTGGGGATTTTGCCACAAGACCAATACTGATCAGTCAGTTACTGATGTTGAGCATAGAGGCCTAGAGCAACGCTGTTCAGTGCAGTTGAGGTCAGGGCTTTAGGCAGGCCACAGAAGTTCTTCCACCTCAACCATGGCAAACCATGTCTTCAAGGAACTTGCTTCATGCACAGGAACATTGTCATGCTGGAACATGTCTAGGCCTCTTAGTACATAGAAAATGTATACAGTTGTGTGTGTCCAAATTTGTGGCTACAGTTTGGAGAAGAAATTGGTGTGATGATCAGGTGTCCACAAACCATATATGTTCAGTGTATGCTGTTTCACTGAACACATAGGGTTACAAAAGGCCATACACCATTAGAAGTATAAACCATATACGTTTAAACATGTATAAACTAGGGTTCGGGTGCGTCTCAATAAATTAGAATGTATAACATTTATTTCATTTAATGTTAATGATTATGACTATGGATTATGGAACCCAATTTAGTATCTCAGAAAGTTAGAATGTTGCATAAGACCAATTTCCTCTTGACAATATCCTATTGATTTTCTATGGGGTTTGCTGGCCAGTCAAGTATAGTGATGTGGTTATTAAATCAGGTATAACTTGATATAACACAGTGGACCAACCCCAGCAGATGTCATGGCTCCCCAAACCATCACTGACTGTGGAAACGTCTCACTGGACCTCAAGTCAATTGGATAGTAAATAGTTCTCCAGACTCTGGGACCTTGATTTCAAAACAAAATGCAAAATTTACCTTTATCAAAAAGTAAAAAAAACCCAAAAAAAACAGGACACAAGGAATGTGACAGTTGTAACCAATTTCCTGGATATGTCTGTGTGTGGTGATGCACTGACTCCAGCCACAGTCCATTCCTTGTGAATCTCTTTCAAATTCTTGATTGGCCTTTTCTTGACAATCCTTTCAGTGGTTGTTATCATCGTTTCTTATTCACATTTTTCTACTGCACGTCTTCCTTCCACTTATCTTTCCATTAATTTGTGTTGATACAGCACTCTGTGAATAGCCAGCTTCTTTAGCAATGACCATTTGTGGCTTACCTTTCTTATGAAGGGTGTCAGTGTCTGTCTTCTGAACAAATGTCAAGTCAGCAGACTTCACCATGATTGTGTAGCCTTCTGAACCAGACTGAGGGACCATTTAAAGGCTTATAAAACCTTTGCAGGTGTGTTGTGTTGATTAGCTAATTAGACACCATGAGTCTACAGTACCGAAGTTCGCAATATTCTAATGTTCTGAGAAACTGACTTATGGTTTAAACCATAATCATCAACATTAAAAGAAATAAATACTTGAAATATATCACTCTGTGAAATGAATCTATATAATATACAAGTTACAATTTTGAGTTGAACTACTAAATGAAAAACTTTTCAATGATATTCTACTTTACTGAGATGCATTTGTGTATTTTTTGTTTTATCAGACGTTTGAAAGATTTCTTGTTGGGTATTTTTTATTTACAATGGATTGGTGTATTTGGCATAACCATTGATCATGTGGCTCAACTATTAATAGCAACAACTGTGGTAAAATTAGAATAAAACATTTAAGTTCTGTGACTGAAATATTAATTTCTGAAGTACTGAATGGTTTCATGGACAGTAGTCTTGTTCAGATTTACGACTTTAAAAACAAACCAGAAAGGCATATGAACAGGAAGGCAATGCAGATATAGAATACGTTCATTACTTACAGCAATTTATACATTTATATTTTAATGCTTATATATAATTTGTAGAGTACATCTCTCTCATATGACCAGGATCAAGACTGGGATCAAATATATGACTTTATATAAGTGGATGTGAAGAACACATTCCACTCTATCAACACATGCTAAATATATGCTTGACTTTTTTTCAGATCAGATCACAGGTCTGTGTGTTTGTCTTGAATCTTTTGTTCTAGGCATATATGATCAGCAACATCTGTCTTCAAAAAAGCTGTTGCCCTTCACATCGCCCATCTTTCCTCCTACAAACCACCTTGATGAATTTGTAAGTATTACTATAAAATTATGCTTAAACTTTTCTACATTGCTCTAGCTCTACTGTACATGCACTGTGGTTTAAGCAGTATGTATTTTTTCAAAAAAGATATCAGTAAAATCCTAAAGAAAGCAGATCTCTAGGTTCAGGTTATATTTCAATCAGAATATTTTGTTGCAGACAAATTTATGATAATTACATTTGAACAAAAGTTCAATGTTCAGAATGTGACAGTCACACAGGTCCCTTATTAAAGGGCACTGCTTCTGCAACCGGACTATTGTGTTCTTCTTTATTTCTAACTTCTGTTTGTTCTCACTTAAAATTTGTGGATTGCATATTAAAGGTGCAAAATAATTGGACATGATTTATATAGTAAATTTAATATTTAAAAATATAAAATTGTTATTCTATAATATGAAACAATATTACATTCTAATAAATAATATTTTAGCTAACCATGTGTACTTTCAGAAGATATCTGGGTATACACTTATCTAATAAACATATGAAATATTTAACAATTCTTGATAATGATGTCTCAATTTTTTTATTTGTTTTTAGGCAGTTGACATAATTGGACATGTTCCTGTGGGACAGGTTGAAGAACATTTGAATTCCACTGTTCCATTTTTTAATCTTAAGGTAAGTAAGAAAAGTAAAACTTTTTTTTTCTTTTTTAAAATTTTTCTTTTTTTTCATCAAGGGCCTAAATAACAACTTCTTCACCAACTTCTTTAAGAAGTCAAGAAAAACAACAATACTATAATTAAAAACATGACTTTTGTTTATTGATATTTGAGGGCATTTATTTATGTACAGCTCTCTTCATCTCCCCACAGTATCTTTGTGGATTTGAGGTCAGAACTTTGACTTAAGTGCTGGACAGATGGCTGCACATTTATCTTAAGAATATTCTGGTAAAAATGAGAGTTCATTGTTGTCTTGATGACTGCAAGTGTCTCAGGTCCTGTGGTTGAAAACATGCCCAAATCATTAACATCCACCAGCGTACTTGACAGTTGCTATTAGGTGTTCCATAAAACTTCTTCAATCTTTTTCTGAAGAGTTAATGTACATACAAAGGCCTGTGGTCACATGATGTCACACTTTGTTTTTTTCTTTATATCTGTGAGCATTAAACAGTCTGACCTTTAACTAAATTTACTGAAATGCTCACTCCTGTGAAGATTGGCAAGTATTCTGAAAGCTCTCTTTGTTGCCAAATGGCCTTGTAGTCCTTCACAGGTTTATAAGCACCAGCTTCTCTGAGGTCAGGACTAATCTTTTGTGCATTTGTGCAGAAACACTGGACTTCTATTTACTCTTGAAATGACTGTAAACATAGGAATGATGTACGTGTTTTCCCACACGTCTTCTGAATGTTGCTTTACTTTTTATGACACATTATTACATATAGAGGGTGGCATGGCGGTGCCACAGGTAGTGGTGTGTTCTACCCGTGTCAGAGCTGGGTGCTCTGGTTTCCTCTAACCTCCCGAAAAACACACATGGTAAGTGAATTGGATATGCTCACTTGCCCTACCTGTGAGTGTGTGTGATAACCTGCGATGGATTGGCACCCTGTCTTGGGGTGTTTCTGACTTGCACCTAATGATTCTGGGTGGGCAGGTACCTACGACTGGGAACTCCCTACAATACCTGCTGGTCTGGAGATGCTCTGACCTGTCCGTCAAGCCATCAGTTCAGGCTCCCTCACATACTTACTCTTGCCCAGTTGTCATGCCTACAAGTTATCATCTATGAGAAATGAGAACTGGCTGTTCACTGGCTGTGAATACTTGCACGTATCCTATATATATATGATGGAAAAAAAAAAGATTGCATGGTAACTTTGGTATTAATGGTTATTTCTCCAGGTTCCTCAGCATTACAAGGTAATGGGCTATAAAGAAGTTCCTGTGTATGATTCCAAAGATACCTTCGCCCACAGTGACCTGCGGAGGCTGTTGCGCACCGGAGCAGAGGTAAAACAGTTGCATTTAAAAAAATAAAATTCCTTTTCATACCTGAATTCATTTTCATTATTAGTGTTATGTGTTGTACAGAATGAACTGTTGCCCCTGGTGTTATCTCCTGATGTAAACTCCTACACAGAGAAGGAGCTGCAGGAAGAAATAAGGCCAGGGCCAGACCTCAACCCTGTGCTCTTTTTCAGGACTCCTCCTCATGTGTTAAAGCCACAAAGCGTCCAGCCTTTCAGGATCTTTGTAAATACTTGCCTTTATATTTAATCCACATCTGTTTAACCAGTGCTAAATAGTTTAACACATCACTGTCAGCGTATTAGACAGTGTTGTTAAGACCAGACAAATGTTTATTAATTGCCCAAATTAAGCTATAATGAATACTGAGTTGGAGTTTATTATACTTTTGCTTGCTTCTCATGCTTATTGCTTATTGTGCCCTTGTTTACTTCAGAACCCTGCGCCGAGTGTGTGTGCCTTCAAACCAGCCCCATTATACCTCGAGAGTGACCCAGAGTTCCACCTTTGTCCACTGACAAGACACACCGTCTGCACAGAGCATGTTGACGGAGTCCATACCAGCACCACCAAGAATACGTTTTTAGACAGAGAGGCAAGCAGCTGTAAAATCTTTTACCTTTTAGCTTAGAGGTCAACTAGAAATTGTTTGTATTTTGGTGTTAAACCATGTTAGAATACATAGTAATTGGAAAAACTAATTATTTTATTATTGTAATGCAATCATATTGTCAGACGTCAGAAAACTTAAATATCCAAGAATACCAAATAATATGAGCCAGATTATACTAGGAATATTGGTTCAATGAGGTGAATTATAGCATTTGAATATTTGTATTTCAATGTACAGTTAAGGCCAATAGTTTATAAACAGTCAGGTATATGAGTATTTGGGCAGTACCACAGGTTTTAACGTTTTTGCCTCTGTACACCACTGTGCATTTGAATGTGATTGTGAGGTGTGCAGATGATGTGCTGACAGATTTAACTCATGAGGTTTAACAAAAGTGCAGCATTTACTTTTCCCTCTAAAAAAGTCTCACAGTTCCACAGGCTCTAAAGTAATGTAAATAAGTTTGGCCTCTTTCCTCAGTGAACATTTTGGGTATAAAATGTCTGAGTTGATTCCAAGTATTAAATTTGCTTTTGGTCACCGTACATATGGAGTTTGAGTATGGATATAATACATATAATATCCTGCTAGAAAACAAACTCCGTTCTGGGTAAAGATTCTTTAGATAGAATAATGGGGAAAACATTATGGAAACGAATGGCTCACGATCTAAAGTATACTACTGTATATCATCTGTCAGACATGGTGGAGGCAGTGTTATGACTTGGGCACGGATGGCTGCCAGTGGAACTGGGTCACTGGTATTTATTGATGATGTGACTTCTGACAGATGTAGCAGGATGTATTTTAACTCAACAGGGGCAAAAACTCCACACATTTCATGTTACAATACATTTCTGTTCAGTCAAGTAAGTTGTTCACATCAGAGATTATTGTAAAACAACAAACTAGACACAGGTTTTATTTGAGCTTTTTTATTCACTATATTAGAATCCCAGTTTGTAAATTTTTATATACACCAAGTTGACTCTCTTTAAACAGTTTCAGGAATTTGATGTATTAACTGTTGAAAATCAGTTTTAATGATAATGAGAACCCGATCTCAGGTGTAAAGCATGCCGTGTTGGTGCTACGCTGGAAAAAGGATTGGTGCTCTTCAGAAAAAAAGTCACACAATGAAATGGTGGATTGTTTAGAAAAACTGAAGGAACACCTTAATACATCAGCCAGACAGCTACCTTGGATGCTACCGGGTTATCCAGCAGGACAGTAATCTTATGCATTTAAGTTGTAACAAAATAACAATGAACCGACTGGACTGAGTTACACCAGTTTTGTGAGGAAGAATGAGCAAAGATTTCAGGAGAGAATTGAAGGGTAGGAGGCTATGACAAGCACTTAAAGAGCCACAGATAATAAAGTGTACATCATTTTTAAAATGATAAAAATTTACATAGCTAATATAAGCTGAGTGACTTTTCTTATTGTAGCTGTTTAATGCTATTAAAGTAAATGCCTTAATTAAATTACAGTAAATGTATGGGAAGATGAAAATTGAATGCCAGTGTGTATGTAATGTTTTGGCCTTGACTCTATATATGAAATACATTTTCTACTTAAATGTTTAAGTTTATTTTCTTATTTTAACTGTAAGTTCATTTTCTGAAGTTAGAAAATATTACTAACTTAAACATAATTACTGCTATGTGAATAGATGTTGAGAACCCCAGTTTTATTTTTTCTTTTCTGATACATCATTCAGGACATTATAAAAGGAACCCTGACATGGAAGACGTTTCCCTGTCTGGCACTGAATACTGTTTCCACTGCTCCACCACAAACCAGCAGTCAGAACCCACGCATGTGAGAGTACTCACAAACATGCATACAGACTATCTATCCAAAATCTGCAGATACTTTATTACACCATGGTCCTTTAGAACTGTGTTTCAGGGAACTCTAAGACATCTTTTCTGCTATATTTATGATTTATCTGCAGGTGCGACCCTTTTAGTAGTTTTGTGCTGCCCCTGGAAGCCCCACCATCACTAAAGGATCTCCCTGACAACATCAGAGAAGACATTTCATTTGAAGAGTAAGCTAAAATCAGTTTTAGAAACAAATAAAGCAAGCATTATAGTCTTTTTTTTTTTTTTTAGAAACAAATAAAGCAAGCATTATAGTACTGTAGGAAATAACTTACGTTCAGAGGAAAAGAAAAGCTGCCATTAGTAGCAGATCCTGCATCAGATATGGAGAAGAGTGACTCTACCTCAGGTCTCCTGGGGTTATAAACCCCCAAAGTCAAGTGAATGTGTGTTCACATACTAATCAGCTAATCAGAATCCACTAAACATGCATTTATCTTTCATTTTCTTCTTATTTTTTATTTGCAAGTTCCATCCAAAATTATTAAAAGAAAAGCACTAAGTGACCAGACCTTGGTTTTATAATGCATCTTGTGATACACTTGGACACATGATCAGTGATGTAATCTTGGGTCATAGGTGTTTTTCAACATCAGTTCACATCAGATCCGCTAGCCCAGGTGACATAGATTGGGATGATCAGGCCCTGAGGCTATAGCAAACTCCAATGATTCCATATAAATTTCCCACATTACAGCCAATGGCACTCAGATAGACATGTCCTCCTAACACAACTAAAGCCATGCAGACCTCCACAATGGCTAAGTCTGTAACAAGTCCCACAGATACAGTCCTACTTTCTCAGTGCCACTTTTTTGCAAGCATTTCTGCCCACAAATATGGTGACCCAACACTACCAGAACCATCCATGCTAGAACACATGACACCAGCACATAGCTCACTCCTATCTAAGTAGCATGTATCCACAGACTTCTTCTTTTGATCCACAGCCATTTAGATGTGTCTCTGCTTCTGTGTTGATTTTAACGGCCTTGTGCATGTCTGTGATACCCGGGCGTTTAGCTTTTACAGGGACTGATCTGCAAAGTCTGCAAAGCAAAGCAGAGACACTTACACTGGTGTCTGGCATGCTGTCCTACAGCACCAGGTCATGGGCAACCTCAATTTGTTGTTGTTGTCATACAGAGCAATAGTGCTTATCCTTCATGTCTAGCCACCTGTGGAGGTGATGACTGATGCTTTTTTTGAAGCCCTCCATAGTAAAGTGATACACTGTAATGCCCACAGGAAGCTGAGAAGGGTGCCAAGTTGACAAATCCAGGCCTTAAATTTTCCTTGCTGTCATGTAATGTCCACTACCACCAACCTTTCCTCTACATATACAGGGTTGGGGCCTTTCATATGTACAGTGCTCCTTCAGAGAAAAGCTTTCCCAAGGCAGTTAATTGGGTTTGACTTACGGTATCTTGGTGCCTCCCAGAAAAAAGCAGAACCAGTCAGTCATCTTCCCCTCATCAGCAAATAAGACTGTAAACAAATTTAAGATCAGAGGCATACATACAGTGTATTGGACATGTGTGGGAACGTGTACATTCCCTGAGGGTTGTTGTAAAGTATAAATGTCTGTATGACGTGTTTATTTGCATTCACTTACACCACTTGGATTTCTCTATGATAATGGATGACAAAGACATGTGTGCAGTAGAACAAAAGAAAAGTTTATGGATGCTGAAAACAATAAAAAAAAATGTGTTCTTTCAACAGAGCTGAAGGTTCAGGGGTCAGTCTTAATCCTGACATGGTTAAAGCTGAGTTTGGAATATTTGAAAATTCATCTTCTAAAACACTGAAAGAAGATTCGAAAGATGAGCGGTAGGTAACTAAACCATAGTGTTCAAGTTTTCTTAGTCTCAGTGTTTTTAAGTTACAGTTTTCCAAAATGAATGTATTTTTATAATGCTCTATTTATTATAAAGTACGTTTTTCAGTCAATGAAAACGAGAAAGTTTTCACATTCATGTTAAAATCAGTCATAATGGTGACACATTTTATAAAATAATATATATTGTCTGTTTCCTTCTTAGAGAAACACATGAAAAGCTGATGGACTCAAATTTGAAGTTGCAAACCAGCAAACTGAGATCCAGAGTCTCAGCACGGATGAAATATATGAATTCTCTGAGATTGAATAGTCCAGATTCACATGACTGATTAGAGCTTTTCCCTACAAACTTGCTAAAAGTGCAAATTTGTGCTTTGATTTTATTTATTTCTGTTTTTATTTGTAAATTCAATTAAACATGTAGTGAACTTTAAAACATTTATGCAATATTTTTGACTGAAATTGCAAAACAGCACTAACAGCACTAATCTTCAAAAGGCCAACATTCATATGTTATTAAAAAGTTATAGATTTAGACCTAAACAATATAAACAGTGTCAAGCACCGTCTCCAGATAAAAGTAAAATTTTTAGTTTGTACAATTTTTGTATTTATTATATTTTATTATTTTGTTTAATTATTAGACAAAAATCCTGTAGCTTCACAGAAATAAACCATGTTGCTTCAAAACAAGTTTGATCATATCAAGCACCTTCTAGAGGACCCTTCAAGTTTCTCAAGAGTTTTTTATTTGTTTTTTTAAGTAAAAATTTGAATGTTTATTATGAGTAATTTTTGTAATAACAAAAAGCAATAGCTTCACAATTGTTAACCACAGTGCCACAGTTGACAAATGTTAATCACATTCTTCAGATGATGATGATGATATTATTTTTATTATTATTATTATTATTATTATTATTAATAGTAATAATAATAATAACAACAGTAATAGTATGTGGAATGTTGGTTTCTCCAAATTTAACACAAAATGCCACTTTTAATGACTATTTATAAATGACCAATTCCCTTGAATAAAATCCCTCATAAGAACACACATTTGCAAAACAAGTGTCGCCTCAAGCACACCTAAGGCAATTAATCAGCAGCTTCATTAGTTCATCAGATGCACTTGAGATAAGACAGGTCACATACCTGGACCGTCTAGGGTTTTGTTGACTGTGAGATTTGATTGCATGTTAGAAACGTGGCAGGATTGTATTCTGGTAGCTGAAGAAATGAATCAGAGAAACCCTCATTGGGGTAGGTCTGGTGTAATCAAAGATCTGAGAAAAGGGAGACCCAGGAGGCCACTCAGGAGGCCACTCAAGAGGCAGCTTAAGAGGCCACTCAAGAGGCCACTCAAGAGGCCACTCAAGAGGCCACTCAAGAGGCCACTCAAGGCCAGCCTCACGTAACAATCTACAAAGAACAAACCAAAACTGAGCGCTGAGGTGAGTGTTGGCTTCCCTTAAGTAGGAGAGGAACCGGTGCTGCTGATTGCCCCTAATTAAGGTGCGGTGGCTGTATGTCTCCCTCTGGTGGCTGGGAGTGACCTAGCAAGCAACCAAGACCCAGTCAGGGCCCTTACAAAAGAAGTTGTCTAGAAGGTTAAGAGAAAAGATCACTGCCCAGTAAAATTTGTATAGTGGTTTTGATGGGTATTGTCCCAAAGCAGCTTTCCAGAAATATAGGATCTGGATTATGTATTTATAAACATTTGATTCCTGATGAGAAGCTGGTGGTGACAGTAGAATGGATAAACTCTGAGATGACAAGCAGAAGAAACCTTGAAAGAACCAACCAGACTCAAAAAGAAACCCATCTGCATTTGGGTGACACGGATAGTGCAATTATAAATGATCCTTTGTCTAATGGAAAAGTGCAAATGTATAACCAGGAAATTTATTATGGTTATAACATGAAGTCTGATGCTGTTAAATTTTGCAACTGTTCACTGATGGCCATTGATTGACTGATGAAGAGTATATGTTCTGGACTCATCAGCCCTCTATGCTTGGCAGTGCAGATTCACTATTAGTGCAGTCATGTCCATGATTAATCTGTATCAGTTATGTATATGTACTTGTTGCCTTTTATGCTAACAATATCACAATTTATGCCAAAAGTTTCTAGAAATGTATATAAAAAGTAAAAAAGAATAACTTGCAGAGACGGTTAACCTGGCTCAGACACAGGTATAAAAGAAGCTCAGTAATTTATGAAAACCCAAGGGTCATTATCACAGGCCCAGTCACTGAGAACAAGTTTAAACAGGTCCTGTAAATGATTCAGCAATTCTGAGTCAGTAATGAGTGCCACTGTTGAGCAGATAGATTTTACACTGCATGGTCTTCCATTCTTGATTTGATCCTCTATAAATGTTTAAACAGATTTAAACACATTCATTTGAAGTATTTATAAATAACATTTACACCAACAGTAACTTACAGTGAAGGAAAACAGTTCATTCTTCACTGAGTGGATTCTACTTGAGATGTTTATTATAAATTAGTAGATATGCAAATGTAAAATTGACATCAAGCTAGTCATATTGCACATTAATTAAAGACCGCCCCTTAATGTATTCCAACATGTCTGAAAAAACACTACAATAATAATATATAATATAATCACTGCATGAACATAATAATAATAATAATAATAATAATAATAATAATAATAATAATAATAATAATAATAATAATAA
Organism: Duopalatinus emarginatus; assembly: GCA_028565595.1. Taxonomy (NCBI): domain Eukaryota; kingdom Metazoa; phylum Chordata; class Actinopteri; order Siluriformes; family Pimelodidae; genus Duopalatinus; species Duopalatinus emarginatus. The sequence continues at coordinate 3,857,862 of JAOVVF010000027.1, forward strand.
TATTCACTGCATGAGCAGAAACGAACTTTTGCTGTCGTACATACATTTAATGTTCCATAGCATTAAACAAACATAAACATGAACCACTCACTGGCCACTGTGCTTCTACATGACCTCTGCATTTAACCTATTCATGCAGTAAACAACACAAACACATGAAGGTCCTTCTTTATGTGGTCTTCCATTCACAAAGCTGGTTCCTTAACCACAGGCCTACGGCTGCCCCCATGTATTTAAAAATAGAAAAAAGATAAAAAGTTAAAAATGTCATTCTTTAATTAAGGGTTGGAAAATGGCTGTGGAATAAAAAAGATAAAATACTTCTTATAGTTACTGTAACAAGCTTTACAACATGATATAACAATTTAAGTTACTGATTCTCAACATTAATATAAATATTTAATAAATATATATTTGTTATAAATAATGTCTGGGGGAAATATTGTGTACCAAATTATAGAAGTATTAAAACTCTACACTTTGATTTTGCTTAATGGCTCAATATAATGTGCCCACATTACCTACTGTACATTAACCTAATTAAATACAATCATATATTTAGCTTTATTTGTCCTTTCAGCCAGGACATTTTATTTTAAAATCTAAAATATGTATGTTATTGGCCTCTCTTATTCTCTAGTGCCTTAACTTATTCATCCAATCAGAACTATTTAACTCTGGCCTCCATATTGATGATCTTCTGCTCGACTCTACTCCGGCTGGCTGCCCACTCTGCTGATAGGTGTGTTAATTTGGTCTGCATCATCTCTAGATTAGTTTCCATTATGGTCACCTTGTCTTCCAGCTCTTTGCCATCTAGCTGGTTGGCCACTGTTTCATCAATCAAGCCGTCCTTCATCAAAATGGCCCTACCTTTTTCCTCCAGAACGGTCTTGGCTTCTGGATATTCAATCAGGGCCTCCATGAGGTCATCCTTCGAGAGGGCGAAGAGGTCAGAGTAACCCACACTGCGAATGTTGGCAGTCCGCCGATTTCCAGCTTTACTGCCTTTGATGCCCAAGATACTGATCTCACCAAAATATGCACCTTCACTCAGTACGACGAATTGTGTTATGCCATCATCTGCTACCACAGCCAAGTTACCCTCTTTAATAATATACATTTCACGACCAATGTCACCCTTTCTGCAGATATAGTCTCCAGGGCTGAAGACCTTTGGCTGAAGCTTGAGCATGAGCTCAATGAGCAGCCCTGCCTCACAGTCCTGAAATATACGCACCTTCCTCAGGGTTTCCAAATGCACACTGATGGCAATCTCTGCCTTTAGTTTATCTGGAAGATATTTAAGAACTTCCTTTTCATTGCAGGTCTTGTCCTCTCTCCAGAGGTAGTCAAACCACCTGACAACACTGTTCTCTAGATCTCTACTGACCTTACGGAACTGCATGTACTGCTTAATCGAATCGATCTTGGATTGGAACACAGCACGTGAAGCATTCATGTTGGAAATCATGGCACCAACATTACCAACAATAGTGGCAAAAATGAGCACACCGATGAGAAAATCAGCAACAACAAACAAATACTCAATATCCCTAACAGGTGGTGGAGTTTCACCAATAGTGGTTAGGGTTAGTGTGGACCAGTACAGGCAGTAGGTATACTTCCTAGACAAGCGCCCATACCTAGAATCACTAATGTTAGGGTAAACCCAGGCATCCGTACCAAAGCCAAGTGTTTTGGAGATAGCAAAAAATATGCAGGCATTCCAATGAATAATAATTAAAATATAAAGTACAAGGTTACCAATTCGAAATATATTAGGAAAACTGGTCCTTGTCTCAGTTCGGTAAAAGAACTCAAAAAGACGAGCCATTTTGAAAAGGCGATTGAATCTCAGCTCTGGACTGTCAATGCCAAAGTGCAACATTAATAAATCTGTTGGCATCATGCTTATCAGATCACATTTGAATTGGGGTGTCTTTTTATATTGTTCCCACAGCTTCTTCGAATCTTTAACCAGCAGGCCTTGCTCCAGAAAACCTGGTAAAAATATATTTCATGACCATTTAATTCAATACCACACAGTCTGTATATGTATTATTAATGGATACACAGAAATGATATGTTTTACCTGTTCTGGATCTTATAAACGTGTCAGTGTAGTAGATAAGATCTGAAGTGTAGTCCAGTGCTATCCATAGCATGGTGTAATCTTTTTGGAGCTCATTGAAGCAGGATCTACCACAATATAATTGAAGTCCATCAGTCATACCCCCCTGTTCCATGGTGTTGCCATGTGGAAATGACTATTTTATATCAGTTAAATACAAGGCAGTTATATGAAATCAGTATTTACTTGACACTGAGATTTTATGACCTTATGGCTCTAAAATGTAATGAAGACAAAAATAATGTCATATTTGGGCGAGGTTAACTTTTAATTTTCATCATATAAGTTATACGTTTTTTTGTAAAATAGTAAAATTATTTTTTTTGTGTGTGTGATATGGAAATTATTGGACTGATCTGTGTGTTGGACTTTGGCTATTCTAAGACTAATGTTGCAACATATTTTCTTCCTATATACTGCAGATGTTTTATGGGTGGCAAATGTCCTGTGATATGTAAGCCAGATGTCTGTCTGTATACCTAGGTGTGAGATGGGGGGTGTAGGCTGCTTTCATCCACATAATGAATGAAATGAGGTCATTAACACACTTATTTTTATTTAAATAAAAATAAAAACGACGTGTGGTCTATAAAAGGCTGCAAATGTGCACCAAGCAGTGAAAGATATCAATGATGTGTTTAGGCAGACCATTGGACCCAACACATGCCATGAAACACACCTAACATCCGTATAGAACCACCACCAGCCTGCACAGTGCCTTGTTGATAACTGGGGTCCATGGCTGTATGGGGTCTGCACTACACAGCAAGCCCAGTATCAGCCTGAAACTATGGCCACATGTTGCCAGTCCTCCAGTTAGCAACCTCACACGCCCAGGTGAGGTGCTGTTTTCAGTGTTGTGGTGTTAATAAAGGCACTCTGGTGGGTTTTTGCTCCAATATTCCATGGAAGTTAATGACTGCTTCATGGACCTATGGGATATGTGACTGGGGTCTCCTTCATTGAAATGCTTTTCTGTGTGAACAGACAATTCTAGACAGACACCGCTGGTCTTGATCATCAAGCACTCAAAGCACCCATGAACAGCCACTGTGCTATCCACTGTGGGTGTTAATGCCTCATATCATGTATATGATGTATGTGACTCTGTGAATCAAGGACTGATAAATGTCTGCACTACAGCGGAAATGGAATGCCCCATTCATCTGATGGCCACTGTCATGCCTTGCCATGCCACGAGCACGCTGGCCAGTATTCAACCTCACTCACAACACCTTATACCATATACAGCTGTGGACGTTCTCATGCCATCCCCTGAGCAAATACCACTGCATAATTAATTCCTATTCCATGACTGTCAGTGTATGTCAGTGTATGTCTAAAACACATTACCTCATTGGGTAGGTTTGGGGTTATTACTTCAGGATATTACTGATTATTCTACAGTATTCTGAAATGCAGCAGATGACAGATGATTATTATGTGTATAAATGAGGTGGAGGTCAGAAATGTGCCTGTGTGAAATTTGAATTCACCTGGTCACAAGCATCATCAGGTTGTAGAAAACAGGCACTGCCACAATGATAAGCCAGTAATAGTATAAGTCTCGAGCAGGGTCCATGATCCAAGACTCTTTTCTGAAAAAAGGACATATTCAGCGTCAGGTTACACCTGACTTGATCTGATCTATCTACCTGACAATTATCAACTACTTACATTTTTTCCTTTTGCTTTTGGTTGTCTTCTTTGTCATCTTTGTGTTTCTTTCCTTCATCTTGCTTTTCATCGTTCTTGAGCTCCCTGGCAGTCTTTGTACTTCATATAAGTAGGCCATATGATTATAACAGTATAAGCTTTGC
>JAOVVF010000027.1:3911119-3925239 GCA_028565595.1 Duopalatinus emarginatus
TCCTTTTGTCATCTCAGGGAGTTTTTCCTTGCCACTGTCGCCACCGGCTTGCTCATTGGGGATAAAATTTCTAAAAAATTCTGGCATTGCAGCCCCACTGGCTGGGTTGGGCAGAAAGTTAAGGGCCCAACAGTGTCAGCCTGGTGGATCTCAAATAGATAACTATGTTATGTAGTGCACAAAGTATGTGTGACAGGTATTATGCTATATTTGTATCCTACATAGTGCACTTATCAATAGACTCAGAGTGGAAATAGCGGTGGGTTTGGAGGTTCAGGGGTCGACAACCCGGAGTCTGTCTCAAACCCTAGTACGTTCTCTATAGAGACATTTTCGCTTCATGTTAACACTTGTGAGAAGAAGGATGTCTCAGTTCCTCCAAACCCTGCCTACTGAGATGTCTTATTAAATCTGCCTCATTGTGAAGGCTATCCCAGCACTCACTGAGGCACAAGATCATGGGTGTCAAACTCTGGCCCGGTGTAATTATATTTGACCTGCGAGGCAATATCAAATTACTATTGGAGCTGGCCTGCTGGTATTATACAGCGCATTCATCGCTAATACTACAAATCCTATAATGCCCTCCTGTTTTTTTGGCGCTGATGACATCATTAGCGTGCTCCCGTTTGGTGGACGCGGCCGCTGTTGCAAGCCGGGTGAGTCGTCCACCCGGGGTAGACCGGGTCCTCCCGTCCGCTCCTGCTGAATTTCTGACCATTACCGACCTCAACGTGTCCGCCCATTCCCGCCCACAACCCGCGAAGCTGTGAGAATTATTCCCACACATTGATAGAGATGCATTGCTCTTGTGTCTTCTCCATCCCGCAGGAGAAAACCTAATATAGGATATTAATAAAGAGATTCTTGGGATTTGTTTTATTTTCCTGGCCTGCAGCTCCTATTTCGTTATTTTTTATGTAGTTTTTAAAATGAAATATAGGCAGCTTCACATTCTATTCTATTCTCATTCTGTGTATTTTATTTATTTGATATTATCTTTAGGCTATAGTCTATAATCCTGCAGTGTTTTGTTTCAGCCGCCCGCTCTCGCCCACAGCTAAGTGCAAACCGCCCGTTCCCGCAAGATTTGATCCCAGTGCAGACCTCTTTCGCGCCTTTCATTACACGCCCAACTCAGTAGCGATCCGTGCTTCGGCAGGAAAGCCTCCTCTCACATCAGATTAGATCAGTGTGTTGCAAACTGAGCAATAATTAACCTTTTCTTTATGCACTTTTTCTTGCTACTCAAAGGCCTGAATGGTTGATATATATTTATTATTGTTATTTTATTTTTAAATTTATTAAACTGTCTAAAAAGTTTGTTTTGATATTTACCTCAGAAGGCTGCGAATAGAAAAGAGCCGTACAATTTATATTTATATTTTATTTAATATGCCATTAATATGTTTTTTTAATTTGAAATTTGATTTTGCATGTCTGTAATATTAAGTTATATAAGCCTTGCTTGTTCCATATTCAATGTTAAAGCAAAACTTGTATGTGTTCATAATAAAAGGTTCATTTGTTTAATTTTAAATTTTGGCCCACTGTGAGTTTGAGTTTGACACTCCTGCACAGGATCCACTTGTTGTGAGAGTTGGTGGGATTTGGTGAGCTGTGCTGTGAAATCTGGCAACCCGACTCCCACGTCCACGCCCACTCCCGCTCGCGCTGTGCTGTTCTGTGGTGTTGTGTGAGGAGACGGGTGTGTTTTTCTAGAGCAGAGAACCAAAACACACTTTAACCTGGATTAGTTGTCAATGGGGGAAATATATCTGCTTCAACAACACTATCCTGTGACCTGTTTACACATCGACATCTGAACTTACTGACCGTTATTTGTGTGTGTGTGTGTGGTTTATTACTAACGGCTGTGAAGAAGGAAAATGGAGTCAGCGGTTAGCCGCTATCAAGTGGTAAGTCAGACAGCAAAACTTACTAACCGGACATTTTAACTAATGATAAAATATAACTGACGCTTGCTAGTTATATGATTTTATTTGTAATGATGTCCGTCAGGCTTTTACTCCGACAAGGCCGTGTTGTTGTGTCCAGATAGCACAGCTGCTAAAATCACTGGCCGGATCTCAAATAGATAACTAGGTTTATGTAGTGCACAAAGTGTGTGTGACACTTATTATCATATATTCGTGCCCTATGTAGTGCACTAGACAATAGACTCGTAGTGGAAATGGCTGTGGAGTCTTGTTTATTTACTTGTTTGTTTATTTATACTGGGGTGTAAAATTCATTGTTTGAAGTATTAGGGTTAGTGCCCATGTGTAGGGTGGAGAGAGTCATTTGGGACTCGGCCAGCGCTGACTTCCGCGTTCCAGTTCACACGGCCTGTACACAGAGTAAAACATTAATAATAAAACACATAACTGTTTACTTTATCTGTCTACTCTGTTTATTTAGAGTTAATATCATAACCCAAAATAAAACTTTCTATATAGTCTATGTGTGTGTGTGTGTAGACTATAACCACTGTAATGAGGTTCATAATGAATGTTTAATGAATGACAGTGTAATAGGTTAGTGTTGTAGAGTCTGTGTGTGTCTGTCTGTGTGTGTGTGTGTGTGTGTGTGTGTGTGTAATAAATACAGATGTGATGAATAGGTGTGTGTTTTGATAACTACAGATGTGATGTATAGATCTGTGTGTGTGTCTGTCTGTGTGTGTGTGTGTGTGTGTGTAATAAATACAGATGTGCTGAATAGGTGTGTGTTTTGATAACTACAGATGTGATGTATAGATCTGTGTGTGTGTCTGTCTGTGTGTGTGTGTTTATTGATAGATACAGATGTGATGAATGTGTGTGTGTGTTTATTGATAGTACAGATGTGATGTGTGTGTTTATTGATAGATACAGATGTGTGTGTGTGTGTGTATTGATAGATACAGATGTGTGTGTGTGTGTGTGTGTGTGTGTGTGTGTGTATTGATAGTACAGATGTGATGTGTGTGTGTATTGATAGTACAGATGTGATGTGTGTGTGTATTGATAGATACAGATGTGATGAGTGTGTGTGTGTGTTTATTGATAGTACAGATGTGATGTGTGTGTTTACTGATAGATACAGATGTGTGTGTGTGTGTGTGTGTGTGTGTGTGTGTGTATTGATAGATACAGATGTGTGTGTGTGTGTGTGTATTGATAGATACAGATGTGATGTGTGTGTATTGATAGATACAGATGTGATGAGTGTGTGTGTGTGTTTATTGATAGATGCAGATGTGATGTGTGTTTATTGATAGATACAGATGTGATGTGTGTTTGTGTGTGTGTGTGTGTGTTTATTGATAGATACTGATGTGATGAATGTTTGTTGATAGATACAGATGTGATGAATGGTTTTGTGTGTCATAAGTACAGATGTGATGAATGGTTGTGTGTGTCATAAGTACAGATGTGATGAACAGGTGTATGTGATAAATACAGATGTGATTTATGTGTGTGTGTGTGTGTGTGTGTGTGAAATACAGATGTGATGAACAGGTGTGTGTATTGATGAATACAAATGTGATGAGCAGGTGTGTGTGTTGATGAATACAGATGTGATGAACAGGTGTGTGTTTTGATGAATACAGATGTGATGAACAGGTGTGTGTGTTGATGAATACAGATGTGATAAACAGGTGTATGTTTTGATGAATACAGATGTGATGAACAGGTGAATGTTTTGATGAATACAGATGTGATGAACAGGTGTGTGTTTTGATGAATACAGATGTGATAAACAGGTGTGTGTTTTGATGAATACAGATGTGATATACAGGTGTGTGTTTTGATGAATACAGATGTGATGAACAGGTAAAATACATGGCATTTATAATTGTTTCATATTTGACATTTTATATTTTTGCTCATGTCGTATTGTGTGTTTCTCTGTTGTTAGAATGACTTAATGGATTGTTTGTGGTGTTACAAAGCTGTAACGGGTGTCAGTGTGAACAGGATTGAGAAGATTAATGTGTATTTTTTTTTGTTGTTATTATTAAGCAGGGTTGGTTAAATCCTGAGCTTGTGTTAGTGTCTGCGTGAACTTTGTGTTGCTCGTCACACACAGTTCCAGACGTTGGGTTGGGTGAGCCATAATAAACATCATGCGATTTGAAAAGTTTTTGTGTCAGACGTAGTCAGTTTGTGACTAATGCGAAAGTGACGTTCGTGAACAAGTCGCTCTGAGATTCTTATCAGGTTTCTGAGAAGCATGGCTGAGTGACTGATAAACTGATACACCATCAAGTCTGTCATTAACTGCAAAAATCTGACAAGGGAAATTCACAGACTATTCACAGAAGTGTATAAGTCACAGACTATAGTGTTGTACAGAGGAAAATAAAAGACTTTAGTGCTAAGAATATCTGTGTAAATTCTTCACACTGCTGCTTCAGACAAGATGATCGGACTGGTGTGTGTTTTAGTGCTATTGATCTGGTGTGTGTTTGTGTTTTACAGTTAAACATCTGCAAATTATGTTCAATGGAAAATTTGCTTAAACTTTTTTTTTTTTTAATAATGTATTTATACAGTAAAATATAAGCCCTGGCAAAATACTAGCACATGTAAAAGACTAAAAAAAAAAGATATCCCAGAAGAATAGAGTCTTTGAACATTTTATTACAGTGTAATCAGGTCATAAATCTAGAGCACATCAGGAAAATTCAAACCACGATGATCTTCTCACACACAGAGTGATTCAGCGAAGCTTAACAGATTCCCAAAATAATGGCACGAATCTGTGACGTCCGAGTGTGATAATACCTGTGGAGTTTTCCACTGAGAACACAGAAGCATATAAAAAAGTAATCTAGGATTTGTGTTAAGAACATCATCATCAACAGGTCACACTGACATATTTGTAGTTTGACCACCTGTATGCTGTTTGAAAAGTCACATATTTATTGACCTGTGTCATTTGTAGGGGTGCAAAGAAATATTCTGTAGACAATGAACACCATACTTTGTGTTAAACAGTACACAATTCTGAGATCTGGTGACTTGGGTGGTAAAGGCAAAACTCCTCAGATGAGAATTCCTCTAACCATAATTTTGCATCTCTAAATGAGCTTTGTCCAAACCTATCAAAATGAACGCAGGACGAAAGGAAGCACACATAGCTGTTCACCTTTCAGAGACGTTTGTAAATGTACCAGGGGTCCCGTAAGAATGTCAGCTAAACAAACCCTAAACCATTATGACGTTTTTGTAGATGTCCATTGCTTTATATACGCACTGACGGACACAGCCAATGATATGCATATTTATAAATAGTGACTGTTGTTGTTGTTTTTTTTTTAATGTGACGCAACAGATTTCTGCTTCAGATCTACCTTGAACACTGGAACTCATCCACGGTAAAACTAGGTTTATGCTCTGCACCACGCCGCACTTCACATTCTCATGTCACGTTCTGACAGGTTCACGTTCCGGGTGCTGAGTCGTATTCACGGCAGAAAGACAAACCGATCACAGTGTTTGTAGTACAGTTGGCATTACCGTTAACCCCATTTGTAACTTAATAATCCAACTAACCAAATAAACCAGTTAATTTTTCTGGCACAAAAGTATTGAATAAATGCAGACGGTATCATAATATTATAAAAATATTTTTTTCATATCAGTCTATATCGATATATATCACAATATAAATCTTATCAATATTTCTGTTATATTAAGGGCCTTTTTTTACTCATTAGTGAGAGGTGAAGATATCAAGGAAAATTTTGGTTTAAATTGTATTTATTTTCCATCAGAACTTGAGAAATGTACTATGGAACATTACTCCACTGTATTCGAAATAAATTATATCCAAAGAAAAGACACAGGTAATATAAAACAAAAAGTCAGAACTCTGACCAAAGCTTACCTGTTTTATGGAGCACACTAAATTAGTTGTTCAACCCCAACACAAAACAAAATCGCAAAATAAAATCTCTAAACTGGACCTCTGTACTGGATCCTTTTCCTTGTATAAACTCAAACATTTTTAAATTGTTGGAAAAAAAACACAACTAAATAAAAAGAAATATTCTGTATAAATCCTCAGTATGAATTCAAGCAACTTTCAAATGTAAATAAAGGAAAACAAACAAAACTAATATTCACCAAGTTGTGAATTAGTTCTGCCCTGCACACCTGCAGTAACCCAAACATTAGCATTCCTTTCGAGGAAACGTTATATCGCAATAATTATTGTTATCGTTTTTATCACTAGGGGTTTGAATCTTTCAGTGTCTGGCGGTTTGTTTAGATTCCGATTTTTTGGGGTCACCATTTGATTCAGAATCGATTTTTGTTTCAGGAATGATTTTTCTATGTGATTGACAAGATGTAAAGACAATGTAAACAAATTTATTTAAAACAATACTTTTAGGTTCATCAAATCTTTTTATACCAAAAATAGGATTGTGATAAAATTCTGTAACTTGACCAGTATTAGCTGCCTGGCTTTTTCTTTAAAAAAAAATTCTATTAATAAACAAATAATTACATTAAGTACATTAATACAAAAGTAAACATAGTCGTCAGTCTACCAGAGTGCATTAACCTTTAACTGAAAATAAAATACAGACTTTAAAGTCGTTGTGCACTATACCGCTAACAAGGGAGCAGGCTAACTATCTTGCTGTACGGTGGCCTAGACGGCCTTCTTCTACGCTGGCTGAGTGGACACACAATGCGATATGCTGTAAACTCTGGAATCAGAGCAGCAAAATATAAAACTTGAACGCATTTTGAATCGATTCAAATTGGAATTGCGATTCTTTAAAGAATCAATTTCTTTTCAGCACCCCTATTTATCGGCCAGCTATAGCAGATGGTAATACCATATACCGCCGTATATGACGGTATGATGGTGTGAAAAATGTCAGTATCGTCCAACCCCACAATCCATTGTACATTGTAATATAAGGCCTGTATTAAATACTAGATATCTGTTTTTCTTTGCTTAAACTTCTCAGTGCTTACAGTATTGAAATAGTCTCACATGTAACAGTTTTCCTGCATTCTCTGTAAACTTCCCCACTATTACAAATACCGTTTTGTGCCCAATGATATGAATATTAATCTTTATTAAAGATAATGATGATTAAGTACAATGCAGTGTTTTATCAGAACCGTTTTATAATATTTCAGTTTTTCTTTGTTCATCATGAAATACAGTCAGGTTTACTGCCGAGATGACCAGACTTTGGTCACACAGTTGGATTATGAGTACAAAAACAGATACTAGTATCAGTACAGATGCAGGCCAGAGGATTATTTATGAGTTTGGATTCGTTCTGCTGTAACGTTAACCCTGAGCATTAGATTAAATAAACCACAGTGTTCAGCAGACCTGCAGTGGTTTTACTGGCCAGCATCCTGCACTGATTCTTTTAAATGATTATGTCTGTGCTTCTAGTTAATAAAACCTTCTGCCAAATCATACACACATTATTCCGTCCTGGACCGCGGCGATGTGTTATTTCATCACTAAGCGTTGGCTGTGAAGTCCTAAAGGTCAGCATGGGTTGCATTACAAACTACTTGTATGACAAACACTCAGTGCACAGTACTTCATTGCTGAGGTTATTGACCCACAGTGACAGATATTGAGGGACAGTTAGGGGTCGTATATTGCTGTAGGATTGCTTGTTTTCTACAGATAAAGGAATAAAATAGTGAAGTTCCCTCAAAGCATTTTGTCGAAAGTAGTGAGCTGTGACCAGAGTGTAATAACAAGTACTGATGGAGGGTTCACGTGTTTCATTTCCACGGTTCTCTGGTTACGGTTCTCTCAGTGTAGTGTGATCTACACTGTTTACCAACTCTATCAGCTGAGACTCCATGTGTCCTTGAGCCAGAAGACTAAACTTGTATCTGTATCTGTTTTATAGTTTGAGTGTTCTCTCTAGCAGCAGAATGATCTTACAGATCTCAACATACAGGCTGTGTAAGCATAGAATCACACCAGAGTCACACCATTCAGTCCCAGTTACTGCCTATTGAAGTCACACCTATTGTTATCTGACAGTAATATTCTTCTTCTTTTTCTTTTTATTATTCTTATTATGAAGGGATTTTCTTGTCAGGCTATCAACCCCTGCACCCTGAAATTTCAACACCGTTCCAACCTTAAAACATCTGTTCCATTGAGTACAGGGGTGCTTGTGTACAGCGTTTGGATACCCGAACTTGTTCACCCGCCACACCCATTTTCGGCCCTTTTTTCTCTATTCATTTCAATAGGGAATCAAAATATTTTTTGAGATATGGACTGTGTTTCAACTCTAAAACATCTGTCCTGTTAATGACACAGACTTTTACACCACTTTTGGATACCCACACTCGTTCACCCGCCACGCCCATTTCTACCCCCCTTTTATTTCGACCCATTAATTTCTTCGGGGAATAACTGTATTTGTTATTTGTATAGCTAAAAAACGGAAAATCGATCTAAAATGTCAACACGTCTGTCCCATTAACACACACACACAGATACAGTCACCTGTCAGAGCAATATTAGTAATAGTATTTGCCCCCCTCCAACACTGCAGAGCTGCAATCACTAGTTGTAATTAACCCCCTAGTTAACTATAATAAAGCACTCTTATAGATCCTTTGGACACATTTTCAAATCATTTGTGTATTTATTTATCAGTTGGTGGTGCACATGAACCCAACAGTGATAGTTAGGCTTTGAGCTCTCGAGCTTTTGACAAATAAGCGAAAATTGTAACAGCTAATTTACCACTGCTTGGTGTTTCTGACTCAAACAGCTGTTATTGTTTTCAGTTGCACAATGAGGATGACCCCTCGGAAACAAGCCTTGCTGAAGGGCCTTCCACTTCCGCCCAGGCCACCGCAGCTAGCAACCCAGTCGCCATGACATCAGACAGCGAGGTTCCACCCCCTTCTTACGCCAGCTTGGCTATAGGAGCTACAGCCACACCAGGTATGTTCTCGTAACTGTTTACTATTCAAAACTTCTTTCATATACCGTTATAATACACACAAGTTCAAATTTATTTTATGAACATTATATTTCATTGATTATGTAATGCGTCGACTAAATTTCAAGCAATCTAGTAATATTGTGAGGAGCCAGAGTACAGAAGTGTGTACTGTTGGCAAGGAAACAAGTTAAAGTGTTGTAAATGTTGATTATTGTTATGAACGGTTAGCAGTGTAGCCTATAATCATTCAACCCCTACTCGGATAGCCATGCTATTGTTAGCAGAAACAAGCCTGGGCACTTGGCCTCCACATGCATTGACTTGTCACTGGGGGTTGTATAGCTGGGTTGCCAAAGTGAGGTCCTTCATTTCTCCTCTTTTGTGGTTTTGTGCTCCAGGTTTATATCGAGAATATCAAGCCCTTGGTTGAGGGGTGGGAATCTGGTGCTTGTGTCTGGAATTGATCGTTTCTCTACCCTACATGAATATTATATATCATAACTGATCCAAATAAACCTTGAGTTTGTTTCTTAAATAAACAGATCCCCAGAGAACCCACTATGAATTTTAGTGCTAAGGATACAGTCTTCTTCCATGCAGAATGACAGAATGGTCAAAACCGCTCTGAACTGAACTGTAAATAAGTTGTGAGAGCAGATCAGTCTTCTGTCCCTGACATAGCTGAGCTGCTTTCACTATCTGTTCTCAGGGCCAAGGTTTAAATACACGACTGGACTAAAGAACTTAGGAGAAGTTGTTTTAACCTCAGCATGTAATTTTTTTTTTTCACTTTTTAAAAATAATGAGTGGAATATGGGCATTTCCACAATCCAATTTCAACACAATCTATTTACTAATATCTTCCTAGCTGACATTTTCACTGTTCTGTTCTGAAAATGTCTTAAATGTGTCTTAAGCAGGAGAAAGCGCCAGTAAAAAGAAGCATATTTTATCACTTTTTAAAGTTATCATTACAAATAGTATTACACTGAAGTGCCATAAAACAGGTTCAGGCTGTAAAAAAAACAGCCTGGTGGAGGCTCCATGATGGTGTAGGGTTTGTCTAGCTGCCATTTCATCAAACCTCTGGTACATCTACAAACGTCTCTGACAGGTGGACACTGTGTGTCTCCTTTCTGATGAGTTCCAGCTGTTCATGTCCTGCATTCATTCTGATGGGTTTGTCCTCTCCAAACAGGAAAATGCGGCACCAAACATGTCTAGAGATGCTAAAGTGTTTTGTTATTCACACCTAAGTCTCCAGATGTCAACGTTATCAAACTTGTCTGGGATGCCATGCAAGACGTTGTGGAAATCCTACACCTCAGAACACAACAGAATTGTGGACCGTCTGCAGGAAGTCTGGTGTTTATTGCTGACAGAATGTTTGAGCAAGCTCGTAGCATTCATGCCCTATCAAGTATTGGACTGTTGTAGCAGTTCTTCAGTGTGTATGTGTTAGCTACTTTATTGGAAGTGAAACACTCTTTTGTCCACTTCACTGGAATTGACCTCTGCATTTGACCCATACATGCACTGACACACACACACACACACTAGTGAACACGCTAGGGGCAGTGAGCACGTGTCGAGAGCGTTGGGCAGCCCCTATCTGCAGCTCCTGGGGAGCAGTCGGGGGTTTGGTGCCTTGCTTAAGGGCACTTCAGTCAAGTCTTGTCGGTTGCAGAGATCGAAACAGGAAGCTTCTGGTCCCAAGACTGGTTCCTTAACTACAAGACTACAGCTGCCCCAACTGTATTGTAGTTTTGTTGGAGGAATTTTAAATGAAACAGTGACAACTGTGTACACAGCATGGCCAGAAGTATGTGGACACCTGACCATCACACCCATAAGTGCTTGTTTAACATCCCATTCCAAAACTAAGGGCATTAATGTGGAGTTCAGTGTTATAACAACCGCCCCTTCTCTTGCGTGACCACAAGAACATTTGAGACTGGGCCCATTTGTTTGGTGAGGAGGCCAGAGGGTGTAATTTGGCATTCCAGTTCACTCAGTGGCTTTGAGGTCAGAGATCTGTTCAGGCCATTTAAGTTCTTCAACTTTAATCTTGGTGACAGGTGTGTTCATGAGTCTTGCTTTGTACACAGGGGCGCTGTCTAGTAAAGGTGCTGAAAAGAATCGACTCTTTAAAGAATCCAGATTTCTTAGTCCTGCCGATTCTGAATCGATTCAAAATGCTCAAATCAAAAATTAATTTTTCAATGTGTTTAAGTTATATTTTTTGCCACTCCTACTCCCGAGCGTACTGCATATCGCATTACATGTCCACTTGGCCATCGTAGAAGACGGCCGTCTAGCAAGC
Source organism: Duopalatinus emarginatus (assembly GCA_028565595.1). Taxonomy (NCBI): domain Eukaryota; kingdom Metazoa; phylum Chordata; class Actinopteri; order Siluriformes; family Pimelodidae; genus Duopalatinus; species Duopalatinus emarginatus. The sequence continues at coordinate 3,922,393 of JAOVVF010000027.1, forward strand.
TAGTTATTCAGCTCCCATGCTAGTGGACTCCATTCTGACCAAATTATACAAAATATAAATGCAGTAATGCACTATGACTTTAGTCTGTATACTACTTAGACTTCAGTCTACCACAGTGTATTCATCTTAGTGTACAGACTATGGTTACTGTGTGTGTGTGTATGGTATAAATATAAAATGATGCAAAAAGATTTGATACAATAAGGAACCTAAAAGTATTGTTTTGAATAAATGTGTTATTTGTTTACTTTGTCGTTTCATCTGGTCAACCACATAATTAAAAGAAAATTTATAAACCATGTGAATAAAAAAATTGTTTTCTGAATCAATTCGTGGCCCCAAAAGTTGAATCGCCAGACATTGAGACACCCCTACTGTCTAACTGGATTAAATTTTGGACCCCCTGGTTTTACTGAAGGTTTTAGTCATTTTAATACTTCAGCATACAGAGACAGTGAACAGTGACTGTATTCACCTTTGGTCATACAGATGTCCACACACAACGGTTTGAGTTTGAACTTGATTGTTACAGATGTTTGATTTTATGTTAAGTGTGATGATCAGGACTAGTTTAGTCCTCCCTCCTATCGTGGGAGTTTTTAAAGTCATCTGTTCAGTGAATATAAAAGACTCTTTACACTTCACTATGGAGCACTGTGACCTACTTCAGGTACTGAAACTGTGTGTGTGTGTGTTCGTGTTCACAGAACGTGTGTTTCAAGGGGATTTTCCCGTTCCACCTCCCTACAGCGTGGCCACATCACTCCCCACCTACGATGAAGCTGAGAAAGCCAAAGCAGCCGAACTTGCAGCGTCGACCGGGGACAGCATACCACGAGTGAGGCACATCCACTATCACACACACACACACCAGCACACACATGCGTCATACTGACCCAGGATTGTCTCTCCCTGTTTGTCTCTTTCACTGTTTGTCCCTCCAGTCTCTCTCTACGGATGAGGATTTTCCTCCAAGAGATGATTTCAGTGAAGTCGACCAGCTGCGTGTCGGAAATGATGGCATCTTCATGCTAGCCTTCTTCAGTGAGTTTGTGTATGTGGGGGTGTGTATGTGTGTGTTTTATCTTTGTTCACTCTGTGTGGGTTTTGAATTTGATCACTGTGTGTGTGTGTGTGTGTGTGTGTGTGTGTCTCTGCAGTGGCCTTCCTGTTTAACTGGATTGGTTTCTGCTTGTCCTTCTGTCTTACTAACACCATCGCCGGCCGTTATGGGGCAATTTGTGGATTTGGCCTGTCTCTCATCAAGTGGATCCTCATCGTCAGGGTAAAATACACACACACACACGCACAAATACCCACACAATGCAATAAATATGAAGGTAAATTTGTTGCACAACTTGAGAACATCTTGGAGTGGAAGTGTGCACCAGAAAATGGTGAACGCACAAAAAGAACTCAGGCTGTTTTCGCTTTATAAATCACAACCTATACTTCAAAATGTACGCAGGTGAACCAGCCTTGTCTTCCGTCTCCGTATCACCCACATTTACCTATAAAAGGTCCACGCAAATCATTCATAAATATTTAAATGTAGGCTTTCCCATTCGTTCTGAGCAGGATAATGCAAGAAAATCTGGAGAAGTGTGTAGTAGAAGTCCTTGTGTCAGAGGTCAAGGCAGAGAAGACTGTGTTGTTTGGTGGCCTCAGTAGTGGCAAACACAAGTTTGTTAAGTGGCAACATGTGACTGCAGAGTTTCATTTTAGTTTAATCTGTTGATGAAAGAATAATAATAATAATTAAAGCCTACTACTACTAATAATAATAATAATGCAGTTTATATATAGCATCTTTTAATTTTAAATTGCGAGACAAACCAAAACAGATAACTGATACAAATAAAATGTAAAAAACTACAGTGTGAATTTTACTAATTCACAAATTCACTCATCTAGTGTAAAAATAATATTTAATATTGTACATATAAAGTAGAATAACATACAGCGAGCATTGAAACTTAAACTGGCAGACAAAAAATATTTAAACAAGTAAGATCTTTCCTAATCTTCCTCTTAATCTTCATCGATGTGGTATGAACTGATATCCGTGAGGATGGTTTGTACATTTACTTGCAATTCTCTATCTTACCAAAAGGTGTCACTAATACCCGCTTTCTCTCTCTTTCTGTCTCTCTCTCTCTCTCTCTCTCTCTCTCTCTCTCTCTCTCCGCAATCTTTTGAAAGGCTGCGGATGCCTCAAACCTTGCTTTCATGTACGCTTGTTTTCATGCCAAGTATTTCTTTAGAAAGGGTCACGGTTTATGTGTGAGAAATTGCGCACACACATTTCACGCCCGTTTTTGTGCGTACGCACCCTTTATAAATAAGGCCTCTGATCAGAGAGGTTGTAAACTGAAATCTGCACCTGTATTTTTTATTTGAGAACTTGTAGAGTAAAAATCTGTACTTGTATTTTTGATCAGACATTCGAGCTCGCAACCTCAGATCTGCACAGGATGAGGACAGATCTGTTCACCTCGAGTTTTGCGACACGTATCTCAGTAAACCTGTTATAAAACTGATTTGCACCTGAGCATGGTCTGGGCCGGTGGGAATGACACTTAATTAATTACCAATCAAAAAAGCTTGTTTCAGTGCAGAGAAAAAAAACATGGACACCACCTCCCTCTCTCAGGAGCATGCAAGTGTGTATTACTGTAGTAAAGAAGAACATGAACACTGCTGTTTACATGTGTACTCATGCTGTGCGGATCTGTACTCATGCTGTGCACATCTGTACTCATGCTGTGCACATCTGTACTCATGCTGTGCACATCTGTACTCATGCTGTGCGGATCTGTACTCATGCGGTGCGGATCTGTACCCATG
>JAOVVF010000027.1:3944321-3951821 GCA_028565595.1 Duopalatinus emarginatus
TCTGATTAACCCTGAACAAGAAGCAGCTGTTTCTATATGAATTTCCTGACATCCAACTGCTTTGTGTCATCCAACTGTAAATTATTCACAAAGCATGTACAGGATCTCATTATTGAGATGAAACACCATGAAGACCACCATAAACAAGTGGCACAGTCATATTACCAAGATACAGGGTGTTGATACTACGAAGAGGAAAAGAAAATATAAAAGGCTTCCAAGGGACCTACAGCAATGTTAAAGGAGCTGCATGAATATCTGTCAAGTACTAGAGTCATACCTGCATGTAGCAACAATCTGTTCTAGGTTTCCACAATGGAGTAAATTGGATAGAAAGAAGCATTCACACTCGCCTATTATATATATATATATATGTATGTATTTGGTCAAACCACAAAAACATTAGCCAAAGTACACCATACCCACAATGAAGCATCGTGGTGGCAGCATCATGTTATTGGGCTGCTTCTCTCCACCTGAGACTGAGGCTTGAATCAAGATCGAGGGAATCATGCACAGCTCCGAATATCATTTCCTCTTGGTGCAAAACCTGCAGGCCTCTGTTAGACAGCTGAGCGGTAAAATACTCACACAACAATGACCCAAAGCACAAATCCGGATAAAGAAAGATACGGCTCCAGAAGAAGGTCATAGTTTTAGAAAGGTCCATTCAGAGCACAGATGGAAATCCTATTCAAAACCGGTGGAATAACTTGAAAAAGGGGCTGTGTAAGGGGGTCCCCTCTCAATTTGTTAGATTAGGAGTGTTTTTAAGGAAGATTGAATAAATGCTGTTTTACTACAAGCAAATTAAATTAAGAGTTGAGATGTTTGCAGATATACACTTGTACAGGCTATTGCAGGCTAACTGCAGAAAGCTGAATTTGTTACCTGATATGTCAGATTAAAGGTGGAAAAAGATCTGACATGATGTATATTAATTTCAAATTTACATAAGACAAATGTGTCATTTAACTAGGAGTGTAAAAACTTTTAATACCCACTGCATATGCAAGTTTGTGGAATCTTACAACCTGCTGAGACTGAAGAAATCATTTGGTTGGACGAAATATTTCACCTATTAAATCCAGATTCAACTTTTTGAAAATAAATAATCTAGATTCTAGACGAATGTAGGACAATCTAGTGTTTTAGTTGTGTATTAGCTGCCTATGATGTAAAAAAAACCAAACAAACAAACAAAGTTGAATCAGTTCATCTGGACACAAGGTTCAGTGGGAGAAAACTTTTGTCCCTTGATTCAGGCTGTCTGGTTCTGGTTGTAAGTTTCCACATGTAGGATGTGTGGTACAGCGGTAACATCACTGGGTTCCCATGTGAGAGACCTGGGTTTGATTCCCGATCTGGGCAGCCAGTCTGTGCTACACCAATAAGGGTCCTTGGGCAAGACTCCTAACACTACGCTGGCCTCCTGTAATACCAGTAACCTTGTAAGTCGCTCTGGATAAGAGTGTCTGCCAAATGCTGTAAATGTAGGATTTGGGAATAGCTGTAATCACAGCATTGTATGATAATAAAGAATGTACTCTTTGGTTTCCTCCTCAGTTCAGGGTTTGTTGTTCACACTTCACATAGTAGTACCCATAGTAGTGTCTTGATTTCAGGTTTTTTACAATTCTAGATGAACATATGAAACTAGTCACTTGTTCAACCGTTATGCACTGATGCTGGTTTCGGTCGTTATGGAAATGAGCTGCATATAAAGTTTGTGGAATCTTTCAAACTGCTGAGACTGAAGAAGTCAAATCCAGATTAAATCCAGATTCAACTTTCTGAGACTTCTTATCCTGGATTACTGAGCATGCATCAGGACACCCTGATCGTTATTGCCACGCTGCAGTCGTGTTCCTTCTAACATTTACCAGGTGACTAATTTGGTCTCTTATTCTCTGGCCTGTCATTTAGCAAACCATTAGCTTGCTAGTCTGCTACATTGACTGCTATGTAGTCAGACCCCCCCCCCCACACACACACATACCACAGTGTAAGCTTATGAAACAGCATATAAAGTATCAGTCCAAAAGCTCCCAGTAAGTCCATCTAGTCTAACAGCTTTAACCAAGAATTACGGTCCGAGTTGGGTGAATAGCAGCAGGTCAGAACAACTGGTAAATAAATGTGTTGCTTGGAAAAATAATTACAGAATAGGGACTGATACTGTGGTAAAATTGACCCATGCAGCAATACTAATTGCTGCTAAAGAAATCTGTGGTCAGTATTATTGATTTATTGATGCATTTTAATACCCAGACACAAAGCAGGGACAGAAAGGCAGGTCGTCATTCGTGCATGCATTTATTAGCATGGTCATTCACACAGATGAATAATTGAATGTGGCCAATCCACCTATCAGTATATTTTAGGAGAAACTTTACAGGACTCACAAAGACAGTAACCCCAGTACAGTTTTCAACCAAAAACCCTGGAGCACTGAAGCACCAATGCTGTCTGCTGTGCCACCCTGGTACAGATCACGTAAAAATAATAATGATACATTTGGTTATAGTATGTACCAGGAGGCTTACAACTCTTTTAACCACTGTACTGTGGAATTCAACCTCCACATTTAACCCATTCATGCAATAAAACACACACATACACAATAGCGAACACTAGGGAGCAGTGAGCACACATGCCCAGAGTGGTGGACAGCCACTTTATCTGCAGCACCCGAGGAGCAGTTGGGGGTTAGGTGCCTTGCTCAAGGGCACTTCAGTTAGGTCATAGCGTACTAGAGACCTTCTAAACCTTCTGGTCCCAAGGCAGGTTCCTTAACCCAAAGCCTATGGCTGCCCCTGAAGCTCACCGCTCGGCAGAGATTGTAATACATTACACTCCATTTATTAGGGCTGTTTTAAATACATAAAGAAAGCTTTAGCGGCTCTTCCCTTTGCTTTCTTAACAAATACAGAGCACACATTTTTCATTAGAAGGCAGTGATAGTTTTTATAATAACAAGCCTGTCAATTCTGCTGACTTATCCTACAACAATGTCCTACTTCTGTCTGTACAACTCTGGGGTTCTTTCTTTCTCCAAATAACTGAAGAAACCCTCCTGTGCATCAACTCAACCCGAACCAAAATCAACAGTCTGTATGTTTGACAGAAGCTGGATGAGTGATTCTCATACTTACTGACCTGTGTCAATGTTGGGGATATCTGAAGAAGACTCAGCCTAATAAAGCAGTTCTGTTATGAAACGGAACAAATATAAAAACAAGGTTTTATGCACTTGCGTATTCAGATATGCAAAAAGAAAAGTGATTTCTTTTCTAATCATTGTTATATTTTAACATCTAGCAGCAAATCCATGGTCCAAAAAGAGCATAAAAAGCATCAAAGGGAGCTCATTGTATCAAATGTATTACTCAGGAGAAGCATACAAAAAATATCATCTCCAAGGCATTAGACATACCATGAAGTGGTACAGTGAAGATGCTCAGCAAATAGACGCTCATTGAAATATTGGACAACAGTGACATTACCAAGAACTGGACTTCTCTCAGAAGCTGATGAAAAAAAAACAAAAACAAGAATACTTGTCCAGGAGTCCAAGAATTTCAGGCATGTACCAGTTGTCCAGATTATCACTAATATCACCAATAACTCTCAACCAGAATATGTGTCATCACCAGTAATGGCATTTGATCCCACACAAATGGTATATCATCTTCATATTGGCCTGCTGTTATCAGTGTCTAACAGAACTGTGATAAATACGGTTAGCTGTGTAGTAACGCTTTATTGGCTATGAGCATGAGGCCAACATGAATGTGCCCAACAGGTCATTACTGAAAGCATATCATGCCATGTATACCAAACGAAGACTGCTAAGGGAAGTACTGGCCTTCATGTAACAGATACAGGAAGATGTTTGGAATGTATTGGATGGTGTTATTAATAATAAAATAAAATACATATATTACTTGTTCCACTGAATTATTGATGATGCCATGCACTGCTTCACAGCATCATCTGTTAAGGCCTGGCTCGACCAGACCCTAAAGTAGAGATGCCCCCGGTTGGGATCATTGTCTTTTTAACCAATTATTAACCAATTTATTAACCAATTTTATCCCATCTTAAGCTGATGGAGATTCTGATATAAAGTTGCTATGGCTGTAAACAGTTGGTGGTTGGTGTGGTACAGTGGTAACATCATTGGGTTCCCATGTGAGAGACCTGGGTTCGATTCCCGATCTGGGCAGCCAGTCTATAAGGGTCCTTGGGCAAGACTCCTAACACTACATTGGCCTACCTGTGATACCAGTAACCTTGTAAGTGGATAAGAGCGTCTGCCAAATACCGTAAAAGTAAACCAAGCCTGAATCATCAGCCCTGCACCACTATGCTTGACAGTTAGGATGTAGTGTTTGTAGTGATACTCTGTGTTTGACTTTTGACAAGCATGGCACTGTGCATGATGATCAAACATCTCCACATTGGTCTCATCAAAGGATATTGTTCCAGAACATCTGTGGTTTGTTCAGATGCAATTGTGCAAAACCTAAGTTTTGTTATGGACTCAGTAGATTAAAGCGGATCATTTATCCATCATCATCATTTCACTAAAACGCGTTTGCAGAAGAAACGAAAGGTTCCCAGACTGAGCAAACATTGTCTAATCAAATTACACAAAAAGACAGACAACACAAGTGAAACTGAAAGATGAACTTTAAATAAGTGGAAATCACTAAAATTAGCTTCCTGTTTGCTTTTAAGTGTGTGTGTGTGTGTGTGTGTGTGTGTGTGTGTGTGTGTGAGAAAGAGAGAGAGTTTTATAGAAATCTATTTATATTAGAAGGAAGGAAGAAAGGACAGGAAGGAAGAAAACCTGGGTCACAGGAAAAACTGCTGACACGGATGTTTTATGAGGTTTATCCTAGTAAAGAAGTCTCAGTTAATACAGAGCACAGCGTATGAGAAATATTTTATTATATACGTGCTCAGAGTAATTAAGGACATATGATATCTGATCAGGCAAACACCCTTTTTTAGAAAAATGTATGTACATGTTGTGCATGTGTGTGTGTATGTGTGTGTGTGTGTGTGTGTGTGTGTGTGTGTGGGAGAGAGCAAGAGAGAAAACCACTGTCAGACCTTTTCCAGATGTACATCAGTCTAGGCCATCTGGACACCTGAGCCTTCTCTGGTAAGTCATGTCAGGTAAACAAAGCATGCTCATATGCTCGCACTGTGCCTCTGTTTTTATTGCTTTTCATGAACGCCTCCTCGCCCTGAGGCTTACAGCAACTCTACTCACCTTTTAGCTATCAGAGTTTGAATGTAGTTTTACGACCTGGCCTATTAAAGCTGACGTTCCTACAGGATGAACGCACAGTGCTTCAGTTTCATCCCTACCATCAAATATACAGGTGTGTATACAACCCTAGATTCAAAATATTGTGGAATGTGCGTGAGACTATGAAATGGACACTGGAGGTGGGGGTGGAGGTGGAGGTGGGGGGTTTGAAAAAACGCTCTCTGAGCCTTCTCCAATAACATCCAGCAGAGCTATCTATCAGCATAGGATTGGAGATACTTCTACTCCAGTCTGGTGGAACAGAATAAATGAGGGAATCATTTCATTCTTAATAGGTGTTATATGTTTAAATGGTTTTATTTGTCCAGTGTAATATTACAGTAGCTGAAGTATTGCACAGCTTGAATATTTTTCAGGTGTAATACTGTCTGGAGAATGCTGTCTGGCAGGAGAAAAGCAAAAAACTGTACAGATTTGCACCAATCCTTGCTATAGACCATAGAAATAAAGCTCTGAACTAGGCCGTGCTGAATGTTTATAAAGGCATTTTTTAGTATGCTTTAAAAAAAAGTGCTGGTATGTACTTGAATGAGCTCGACTGAGACAGCCAGCATTTTTGACTCAGAACCAAAAAGTCTCAGACTCAGATAGCATTTGCCATTTTTTGGCAGAGTAGCTATTGATAAACGGATCCCATATTGTTAGAGAAATCTAAATGATTTACCGTTTGTCCCCTTCGCAGAAGGAGATTTCCTAACCTGCCATGATGCACTTGCCAAGTTCACTGCTCCAGATTTCTCCCTGTCTTTAAAAGACGTGTGTGGGACATATTTAAGCACATCATTGCCGTTTGTGGCCATTTTGCCTTTCTATCGGCTTTAAGCTTTTCTCTGATGTTTTATTTTATGCACTATATATAAAACACTAAAGTAACAGGAAAACTGGTACACCAGTCTAATACTTGGTAGGTCCCTCACAGGGCATGGACTCCACAAGCTTGGGGAAATATTCTGTCAACACCATACTTCCTGCAGAGCGCTCCACAATTCTGTTGTATTCTGTTCATTTCTGCGTTCCATTTCTGACATCTGGTGACTTCGGTGTGAACGGCAAAACCCCAAACTCAGATGAGTGTTTCTCTAACAATAATTTGCCGTCTCTAAACATGTATGGCAGTGCATTGTTCTGTTGGAGGAGGCCAAACCTGTCAGAATGAATGCAGGACATGAACGGATGTAACTCACCCGACAGGAGGCACACAGCGTTTACCTGTCAGAGACGTTTGTAGATGTACCAGGGGTCCCATGGAATGTTAACCAAAACCCATACCATTATGGATCCTTGTCTAGCCTTTGTATTTTGCATAGACTCGTCTGTCATTTCAGTGTACTTTTATCTGATAAAATCAGCATTTACTATAGCATTTATTAAAAATGTAGATTCCATTATATAACATTCAGCAGAGCACTAAAAGATTATATTATTCAGCTAATATTTATATATGTAGAAAAATATGACCCAACATGATACTACATTTCTTCATTATTAATGCAATCATTATAGCTTTACAATCTCACCTTATGCCCAACAGTTTACAGGGAAACTTTAATAAATCTTATTGTACTCTATTTAATTAAATTCAGCTTAACAATGGACATTGTCCCACAGCCAGTCAGTCAATCAGTCGGTCAGTCAATCAGTCATTTTATTATCCAATTAGTCCATCAGGGTTGTAATTTGTCTGGAGCCCACTCTGAATCACTGGGCAAGAGGCAGGAACACCTCCTGGTGCCAATCTATTGTAATGTGAACCCCCTCGAGACCACCCCCCCACCACCACCCCCCAAAATCACTTACACACTCACACCTAGAGCAATTTAGTGTATCTAATTTGCCTACCATGTGTGTTTTTAGGAGGTGGGAGGAAACCGGAGCACCCGTAGAAAACTCACATGGACACTGAGCGAACAGACAGAGACTGGAGTGAGGATCAAACCCACAACTCTTTGGATCTCTGGAGCTGTGTAGCACACACACTGCCTATGACTGTTCTGCCCTCGGATTATACATTTACATATATTTTTAAACTTTCTCATCAGGAAGAGTGTTTATCTTTGGGTAAAATAATTGTTATTTACATGATCTCCCATTACATGAAGGTTAACAGCCTCTATGTAAGAGGCGAACAACTTCAGCCACTCTCTACTGAAGCATAC
>JAOVVF010000027.1:3956821-3960830 GCA_028565595.1 Duopalatinus emarginatus
AGAACCAACGATATTTCAAGCTTGAAATGAATAAAGAAGAGATAGAATTGAGGCTTAATAATCCTATTATTAATTATCTTGAGTATTTCCATACGGTGTAGGTAGAAATACTTTGTGGTAGCTGTTAATGAGTGTGTGTGTGTGTGTGTGTGTGTGTGTGTGTGTGTGTGTGTGTGTGTGTGTGAACCTATAGTTTATATGTACAGATTTCTTCAGCTTTCTGGCCTATGTTCAACTTTATCGTCCTAGGAGGAAACTTACTTTTGAACTTTATAAACCTCTCTTTTTCTTGTTGATGAAGTCTGCTTTTTCACCACAACAACAACCTCAAGGCGACCCAACTTTTCTATATGCAAGACCAATGGCGTCGACATTAATTGTTTTTGTTCTCTGTTGTAAAGATGAGGTTTTCTTTTTGTGGTACAATGGAACTCCTCCTCAAACCCACATCATGCAAAGTTTGCATCAGCACATTGCAGCCCCCTCCCCTTTCCTCTGCTCTTTAGCTTCTTAGCAGGATGGTTTAGATAGTGTATGAAATATTTTACATTATTACATTGTGAAAATTTGCATCTCCTTTGGCCAGCAGGGATGAAGCCATTTAAGCAGTTTGGACAGAAGGCCTGAGAGGCCTGGACTTCCCCAAGATCAATGCAATGTCAGAGGCAAATCTGGCAAAAATATCTACCCCGCAAGGATGAAAGTGAGTCACCATTAACTAGGCCAAAAAAACTGTCAGGAAGGAAAAGGCTTTGTCTGGAGTGCCAAAATCTCCCACTTCCCACCCATTACCTGCCTCTTACAAATCAAACAGGAAGCCATTTAGAGCCAAACCCCATAAGTGGGCACAGGTCCGGTCAAGATAACTGGCACAAAACAATAGTAACAAGTGCTCTAATGACTACCATTTTCTCCTGCCAACTCATAATTTTTCTTGGCTCCAACATTAACAAAAGTTTAACATGTATGAGCAGAACCAATGGAGAAATTTCAAACTCAGCAATTCTTCCTGGGGTACACAAAGTAAAAAATCCTTTCAATTAAAGCTCCTGCAGATGATTTTACCAGTTTTTTATATGTTAGAAACATTGCTAAGATAAAAAAATATAAATAAAAATAAAAATAAAGAAATAAAAATGCCATTACACAATGCAGAAACTAGGTCAAGCTTTAGTTACCTCTATGTTGGATTATTATAATAGATTATTGTAATGTCTTGCTATCTGGACGTTCCAGTAGGAGCATAATTGAGCTATGATAGGTCCAGAATTTACAAAAACCTAAAGATATGAAAACATCACCACTATTTATCTCATCACTACTATTACTATTATTGATCTATAAAGCACTGAATGTTGTTGTGCTGCAGGACCTGAGTGAACTTGGTAACAACCAGAGGAGAAAGAGAGAGAGAGAGAGAGAGAGAGAGAGAGAGAGAGGGTCTGTAAACTCAAGGAGGATCTACTAGCACAGCTGTTCCCCTCATCTGAAAGGAAGGATTCTTCAGGTTGTCTCAGGGGAAGAGACCCAGCACGCACAGCATAAAGGAACCATCATGGAGTAGATGGAGGCCAGGACGACAGCACACAAGAAGCCTGCTTAGCCCTCCGCCTCAACACCGTGAGCACAGAGGATTCACTGTCACGATCTCTTGATCACATGCTGTATTTCAGTTCCTTGGTTGGCAAGTTTTACATGAAAGAACATTCAACAATAACCTGAGACGCACAGGTTACTGAGGTCAAGACTGCTCATGTGATTACATTCGATATGAATTACTTTACACAAGAGGCTTATTCACTGTTTTCAAAAAGTGCTTTAACACATTCTAAGGTTGGGGATGACGGCTGTTCGATCTAACAGACACCTGATGTGGGTGGACTTCTTCCTTCAGATTTGGCATTGTATTTATTCCGAAATAAAGAGATATGATTTCATTTAGATGAGCACTTGAGGAATATGTTTAAAATAAAAGGGGAAAGCAGGGCACCAGAAAACAATTTTAATCACAATTAATGGCCATTTGGAATAATGTATATGACTTGTGTACAATCATTCTTAGCAGCGCTAATCATTTAAGTCAACATGAGCTAGCAAAACACTCAGGTAACCTTTTAGCCTCCAAGCCAGGAATAGATGATAGCTTTATATACTGGAATGATAATGATGTTTAAAGGCCAGGTTTGAGTGTTAGGCAGCTGCCATACATATCCTGACTGTCTCACTTAGCATCAGCCTATGGCACTATACTTTTGTGAAAATGTCAGTCAAACAGGACACAAGGTCCATAACACAAGGTATGTTTTAGAGTAATATTCAGCTCACAGAAGTTCACAGAAGGTCTACATTTCAAATCGGATAAGTTTACATTGTTTTTTAAAATTTAATGTGGACCATTCATCTTTTTCTAAAATAAATTTAACATTCATGCTTGTCAGATTTAACTAAATTCAATTCACTTCTATTTGTATAGAGTTTTTAACAACGGACAAAAGCAAAGCAGCTTTACAGAAATATAGAATCGTGTTATACATTAGTTACAATTTTTATTGCTGATTAGAAGCTGGTGGTGACAGTGGCAAGGAAAAACTCCCTGAGATTACAAAAGGAAGAAACTTTAAAAGGAGCCAGACTGTTGAAAGGAGAAGATCCTTGAGGAACTTCCTAAGTTTTGAAACTGTTGAGGAACCTTCTCAGTTATCTCCAAATAATGATCCTCTAGGAACCTTAATTTAAATGGTTTCTTTAAGGAACCAGATTTCATATTGAGGAATCCTAAACGTTCTTCCAGGCATCTCTGTGAGCATTGAGGAACAATTGAGTTCTTGGTGGAGCCCCTAAGTTCTTGGAGTTATTCAAGGAACTATTAGTTTTTATAGTGACTCAGAAGGGAACCCATCCTCATCTGGGTGACACGGATAGTGGAATTATAAATGATCCTATATAAAAAGCATTATATAAAAAGTGCAAGTAAATAAATAAAACAAGTAATTATGGTTATAAGTCTGAAATCTACATTGTGTGAATAAATCACACAAATTTGCATTCTACACAAATTTGTTCTTAAATCTCCATCGTGCTGCATCCATGTATTGCACTAACATCTCTTTTATTGCCCAGTTGCATTACTTATGACCTGCAAGTTGATATCACTGTTTTCCCATATTTCAGCTTCCACTTCTCAGCCCAACTGGTTAACAAGACATACACTGGATTTTAGCATGCATGACAAGGACATTTCTATTCCTAGACCGGAATAGAAGAGCTGGCAGGCCTTATTCCTGGAAGCAAGCAAAGTATTTCTTAAACCAGGAAGTGTTGACCTGGGAAGCATCAAAACGAGGAAATCACAGTTACGTCACAATCGTAAAAACGTCTACATCACAGGAAGTAAGTAACACCCTGATGAATCAGCATTAACACACCATTCGACTCGGGAAGTGGCCATTAGAATGGGCTACAGCATTCTAATGGCCACTTCCTGCAGTCGAATGGTGTGTTAATGCTGATTCATTTTGTTTTAATGGTGCTCTAATGCTTTTTTCTGATGTAATTTCTTTCACCCAAATGATAAACTGATGACTGATGAGTAATAATCTCTTGCTACTGGTAGAGTGGTTCTACCTTGAAATTCCACTGTAGAGTGCTTTTAAATAGTCATTTAAGGCAGATCAAAAAAAATCCTTAATTAACGGCAGCCTTGATAATCAACTGTTTAGAAAAGTGTGGGTGCAGGTCTTTATGCACATCAAGCAGTCCTTTCTGTATAAGACTGGACACCCCTGCTCTGGATCATGTGTGTAGATATAATCTTAAGGTAAATAGCATGCCTGTGACAGGTACTGGTACCGTTTAGTACTAGTAGAAAGCAGTCATTACTATAGACAGTCAGTAAACATTTACAAGGACCAACGGTTTAGTAACCAAAATAAAGAGGGGCCTAAGATGTCTTTCACTGTCAGTACCATTTGAAATTTATAGCTACAAAGATTCTGCCAAAACTTTTTAT
>JAOVVF010000027.1:3964166-3992169 GCA_028565595.1 Duopalatinus emarginatus
TATATCCGCTAGTTCTCAACCATTTCTGCTCATGTAATGACAGCATTCACCTTATCCTGTGTCATTACATAAAAGCTCTAACAGCTGTTTTTCATACACATGACCTTATGTTTAGTCAATCTGATTTACAGAAAAAAAGAGTGATGCTATCTTTTACATTCAGAAAGCAGGAACCATTACACTCTCTTGTGTACGGTATTCCTGGGAATGGCCCATGCAAGGTACGTTCCAGATATACAACTTCCGGTTCCTGTGACAGACTCTGGATTCATGATGACCCTGACTAAAATAAAGCATTTACTGAAGACAAATAAATGGATGAGACTCACAGATTTAGCTGATGCTGACTGTTAATTTTTTCACTACCAGACATATACCTATACCTATATAACTTTCTATGCATATATTTGTAGGTATATGTCTGGTAGTGACAAAAACACTAATGTGCAACATGTCTGGGATTAAAATTGTGATTTGAGGGTGAACTTTCTACGGTATTTGCATTGGGTGACAGATGCTGTGTTTTCAATGGGCACTTTGGTACAGTAGCTAGAGTGCTGGTTAATATCTGTCTGTGTTTCTACCCCTGTCTACGCTCTGATATTAAACTTCTCTAAATCGCCCAAGCCTGATTTTGACACGATTTTGTCCTATATGACAAATTTTCTGTGATTGACGTAAGTATGAGCATCAAGAACATGGTACACGCTGTTGTTAGGACTTCAGTTGAAAACCCTGATTCCCAGAATCCACGGTGACCAGGCGAGATTGCCACAGCCAGTACAAGTATAAGTACTACGTTTCCCACCCATTTTCAGTCCATAGCGTTTTAGTTGTGTTTTTCCCACCTGTTCTATCTTCTAAAAACAGGTGTTTCGTGTTAACACTGTATCAGTCTGCATATTTAGGCCCTGTTCTTAGTGTTTTATCTTTGTGAAGTATCAGACTGTATGTGTGAGTCTTTACCAAGCTGTTTAGTGAGTCTATATTCTTGGTTTTCTGGTCTGGTACGAGTTTTTGGTTCTAGTCTAGCTTTTTGAAATCCTGTTTGCACATTGACTGTTTCTAACCTTTGCTTTTAGACTGTGTTTTGGACCTGTTACTATATGAACACCTTACTAAGAGATACATGGTGTCTTAGACAATTCCTTAAAAAATCCTAAAAAAGTCTAGTATGTCAGATTTTTCACATCTTTCTCCTAGTTTGACATCTCCTACATGTTCTTGTAACATTGACCAATAGGAGTGTTTTTTGCCACACGTATGTAAACATAGAGAATAGAAAGACGGAGGGTGGTTTTGCAGCTGTCAGGTAGAACATTGAAACGAAAGGAAAGGTTTGATGAACTGTGGTAACAACTGTTTAATATTTCCTCTTCGTGACACCTAGGAACAGGTCCACAATCTTTTTTTTTATTCTTTTTTGAATACAAAACCACCAGCATCACACATAGTGCTTCTGTAGCCATGATTGACAGTTCCTCAACCCGGCTCCCTGAAGACCTATTAACCTGCGCAAGAACGTGAACGATGGTTTGTCAGTGTCAAGACACGGCATTTAAGGCATTGTGAAAGACAAAAAAATAGTGCGGTCTGATCCTGGCGTGCATGAGTAAATGTTTGCATGTGTCTGGCATCATGTGATATTGGTGCTGCTTCCTCTCACCCCAAATTTCAGTGATTTTAGAACAGACTCTGTATTCAGTCTAACCCTGGTACATTACAGGTCCAAGGAACATTGCGGTTTTATTTTTATAACCAAAGGTGCAAAGACAAACCAGTACCTGAACTATATGAAAAAAAAATCCATATATACGTTCAGTGCAGTATAGTTGAGTACAGTACAGTACAGTACAGTCAAAACACAATCCAACATATCAGATATGTCAGATATTTAAGTTTATTTGGAGCCGCAGTACTTTCCATTCACATTACACATTTATCGAACTTGTTTTTATTATTAAAATGAGCATTAAATCGGTGGATCAGTATAAAATGTTTATATTAGTGAGTTTATGTTTCACTGAAATAAAATTAATTTGAAAAAAAAATCTTCTTGTTTTTAGTTTACTAAAGTTTACAACTTTACTTCAGTGCACTTGCATGTTGTTATTAATATTTAGGTTTCACCATTTCAGTGTCCTCGGGTATATTTTTAAATGTTTTTGGAGGACAAACAGTGGATGATTGTAATATTTGTCCTCTGCCTGGAAACATTTAGTACACTTTGTTAACTTAAGACCATCTGTCCGCTTCATTGAGCGAATCAATCGATTTTAGAGCTGCTTTAGGCTTGTACCTTGTACAGAATCAGATTCGTTTTGGACATGATTATGTGCTGTAAGCATGATACTGGAAAGGTTGACTTAGCAGACAATATCGCACAGTAACATATTAAAACAGAAAATGTCATTATACCTGCATACAACGGCATCTATTGTGTCACTTTCCAAGAATGAAATCGATATAAAAAATTTTAATAGTAATAAGATTAGATAATAGAAGAGGCAATAATATGCACTGAAATGACAGAAAAACTGGTAAAGATTGGTGATGGATCCACAATGGTGTGGGGTTTGTTTAGCTGGCATTCCATGTGTCCCCTGGTACGTCTACAAACGTCTCCTTTCTGACACCTGTCCATGTCCTGTATTCATTCTGATGGGTTTGTCCTTTTCCAACAGGACAATGCACCACCACACATGTCCAGAAACACCACATTAGGCAGCCTTAGCCTAGTGGTTAGGGAACCGGTCTCATGACTGGAAGGTTGTGGGTTTGATCCCCACCCAGTGCAAGACCTGACTGAGGTGCCCTTGAGCAAGGCACCTAAGTCCCCTGGGTGCTGTGGTTTGGGGCTGCTCCGGGCAAGTGTGTTCACTGCCCCCTAGTGTTCACTGGTGTGTGTGTGTTTCACTGCATGGATGGGTTAAATGTGGAGGTCATGTTCCTTCTGTGTGAAAAACACAGTAAGGCATAATAGTATTCATTCATTCATTCATTCACATTATGGTTAGAGGAACACTCATCTGAGTTTGGGGTTTTGCCGTTCACACTTAAGTCACCAGATCTCAATGTTACTGAACACATCTGAGATGCCATGCAATGTGCCGTGGAACACAGAAACCCACTATAACAGAATTGTGGAGTGTTCTGCAAGAAGTGTGGAGTTCATTACATACAGAATATTTCCACAAGTTTGTGGACCCTGTGCTCTGTTGGGGACCTACCAAATATGAGACTGGTGTGCTAGTTCTTCGCTTATTTTCGATCTGTCAGTGTGGTGTGATGGAGGCCACTGCTTTTGGGAAGAAGCTGTTTCTCAGTGTGTGTGGATGGCACTGCATCTCTGCTAATGCTACCAGCCTTCTTCTGTAAATGACTGGCATGGACACTGTCTTAGTTGGGGGGAACAGTCACGATGAGCTGGGGAGATCAGTTCAGCTGCTGCCTGAAATAATCATGTTGTGATTAGTGCTCACTCACACTGACAATTTTGCACAGTTGCACTGCAGGTCTGAGTTTATTATAAACACCTATAAATACCTTTATTTAAAATAAGCTAATTTATTAAGCGCTTCTTGTCTTAAATCAGTTCCATAAAACTAACTCTAGGGGGCAACATGGCTCTTCATGTTCATGTGGGTGTCTCTCCGACAGAGACGTGATCTGGTCCAAAGTCTCTGTGTGGCCAGCTTTGATTTCTCATCTCTCTCTCTCTCTCTCTCTCTCTCTCTCTCTCGCTCAGTTTATGTAAAGTTGACACATGCAATTCTTCGACAGAGTCTGACAAATTAACGATGGCCTACTCCATATGTGCACGAAAATGATGTGTTAAAATCCAGATGGAATGTCAACAAAACCCAGTGTGAACTATAATGATGGCTGTGATAAACCTCTTCAGCAAAACACGAGGCTTCCTGGATGTATTGTACAACATTACGCACATGACGAAATTCTGTTCAAATCAGCAACTTGGCACATGAATGTACATATTCAAGAAAATCACCAAAGTTCAGTGCCGTTCGTCTTTTATCTGGTAAACATGAACATAGCACTGCACGTTTCTTTCTGTCTACTGCATCAGTTCTGTTGGCAGAACAGAGTCTCTCCTACTCGTGTGTTTTTGTTATGTTTGAGTAAAATCTTTTACGTGTTTATGCTTTGTCTTCCACTTGGACACAAATCAGCTTCTTTGGATGAGCTGAAAGCACAGGCAGGATGGGGAGGTTGACTGCCGAGGGAGGAACGAGGGTCATCAAACTAGGCTGCTTGACAAGTAGCTGCCTGTTCAACTCTGTCTGCCTGACACTGGGGACGGACTGTTAAAGTTAACTTGACCTCTTTGTTTAAATTATCCTCTAAAGTCCAAAATGTGTCCGTCTGCATTTGTTTGGTAATGTCATATTACTTTCAGTGCTGCTCCTAAAGTGATGGTCATTGGGGCCATTTATAAATCAAGCGGACATTTACAGGTTTATTTTGAATTATCTAATGAAAAGTGAAAGGTTTAAGATTGGCCACCGTCCACAACCAACTAATTAACAATCCTGCTCAGCTGCACTGAAAAATGAAAATGACATCATTGTTATTTTTTCCTTTCAGTATGAACACAGCTGCTTTCTCTTTCTCCTTCCTCTGTTTAAAGTTCACTGTAAACCCTTTTTTTTTTTGGTACCCTGAGATCCGCCATATGTATATTTCCTATATTCCAATGTCATTTTGGTTATAATTCAATCCGAGTTTAGAACAACCAACAGTAATGACAGCAGAGGTAAGAGTGGTTTTATGAGCAGATGCTACGTAAGAGGCAAATGGGCACCAGAGAAAGGAGTGAGGTCAAGATAGGTTCACGCCTTACATAAGAATGAAGCCCTTGTATGAGTTACGAATGGCCTGAGAGTTTTAGGAATGTGTGCAAAAAAGGCCTTCCCTCTGTCAACATGTCTCCCTCCCACACTGCACCTCTTCACAGGAAACAAATGAAAGGGGGATAAAAGCAACTGTGTGAGTGAGAAACAGAGAGTGAGAAATGAAAAAAAGACACTACGGGGTCACAGGGGGGTGCTGACGTCTATGCCAGGGAAACACCCTGAACAGGTCACCTGTCTATTACAGGGCAGACACAGAGACAAACACATTCACAACTAAGGGCAGTTTAGTATTTCCAGTTCTGCACGTTTATGGACTGTAGGAGGAACCCCGGAGCTCCTAGAGGAAAACCGCACAGACATGCGGAAAGCATGCAAATTCCACAAAGCAATGACCCAGGCCACCTGGACTGGGACTTGAACCCAGGGCCCTTCACCTACCACTTCATCAACGTCCTGCCAAAAAGAAAAGAGGCAAGTAATATAAATGTCAAGATTTGCATTTCAGAATCATGTGCTGGGCAGATTTAAACAGTGATGACACATGCAGTAGGTCTTGGTGCTATTAAGAGCCCT
The DNA here is from genome assembly GCA_028565595.1 of Duopalatinus emarginatus. Taxonomy (NCBI): domain Eukaryota; kingdom Metazoa; phylum Chordata; class Actinopteri; order Siluriformes; family Pimelodidae; genus Duopalatinus; species Duopalatinus emarginatus. The sequence goes on from JAOVVF010000027.1 coordinate 3,969,614, forward strand.
AAGTCTTTCTATAAGAAAGATACATAGAGGGTAAAATATACTTTAACACAAAGGGATAGACAATAACAGTAATGTACAGGGAGATTCACTTGAAAGGCCCTGAATATTCTGTTGTAACTCCTGTTATGATGAAGCAATCTCAATGAAACTACATGCAATGTGTTCCTCAATGTATGGAGCTTTGGAAAATGTGAGCTGCCTTGCACAATTTTTAGAAAAACATCTAATGTGAAATTGCTGCTGCTCCACCTGACGTGCTTGCCGATATATTAAGGAACAGAAAGCACTGAATTGAAATGTGTCTGGCAAAAAATGGAAATCACTTCCAGCATTGCACTTAATGCAATCGATTACTCATATGTCAAGGTATTTATAATTTTTTGGTTCAGATTGCTTCATTTTAATGGGAGTTACAACAGAATATCCAGGGCCTCTTTCGAGTGAATCTCTCTGTATAGTAGTATATTACTAATAGTAATAGTATCTGTTATATGCAGCTAACGTAAGTATTTTAATCTGAATTTTGTATATTTGAATTAAATATACGTGGCATTTAATAAACTTGAAATATTTGGATGCATTTCCTTTCTTTTCCCTGTTTCTTTTCACTGCTTAGGTCACTTGACCCTCACAGACATGAACGTGAGTGAGACGGTTCTGTGAATGGCAGCTGTGAGAAGTCGCTCTGATTGGTTAAATGCTACATTAGATTGCTCTGACAAAGTTTGGTTTTTATGAGAATCCCAGAATTTTCGTAGTTCACATTTCAAATTTATGGATCAGAATTTTTTAAATCTGAAAATTCTAATTCGTAATTTTATTTATTTATTTTTTTAAAGCAAATTGAACCACTTTATGTGTTCACAATACAAGAAAAAAACAAACACATTTTGAAGTCATGAATTTATGCTATTAAATATTTCATAATATTAATATAATAATAATTTTATATAAGAAAACTATTTTATATAAGAAGAAAAAAGTGGAGACAGTCGAAAACTTTTGTGAAATCAGACTTTAGGTACTAAGATGTCCTCAGAGCAATGACTGCATTCTGTAACTTTATATTCAAATCACATTTGACTACTTACTTGATCATATACAAAGTGAATTATTTCTCTACTGTGCTTTCACACAGGAACATGACCTCGACATTTAACCCACCCATGCAGTGAAACACACACACTAGTGAACACACCAGCCCAGATCAGGTGGCAGCCCCAAACCAGAGAGCCAAGGGAGCAGTTGGGGGAGTTACAGTTCCACAGTTATGTCTTGCCCTGTGTGGGGTTTAAACCCCAGAGCTTTGAGTCACAAGACCAGTTCCCTAACCACCAGGCCACGGCTGCCCCAACATTATTTTACAAAGTAAACATCTAGACATTTACATCCAAAAACGGCTGCAAACTAAAAGTAACTAACTTAAATAAGACCTGGTACAGCAGTCTAAATACTTGCTAGAAGCGTAGGACTGCAGAAATACAAAAGGACATGGACCACAGGAGCTTGAGGAGTTATTCTGTATGGAAACACCATTCTGCAGAACAGTCCACAATTCTGAGCTGTGATGACTGAGGTAGAAATGGCACAACCCCAAACTCAGACGAGTGTTCCACTAACCATAATTTGGCATCTTTAGACGTGTGTTGTGGCACATTGTCCTGTTGTCTTGAGGCCAAACCCATCAGAATGAATTCAGAATATGGATGGGTGTAACTCCCCAGAATGGAGGCACACATAGTATTTTCGTGTCAGAGATGTTTGAGACGTACCAGGGGGATCTGGTTACCAGCTGAACAAATGCCATACATTACGAAGCTTCCATAGATGTATATCGTTTTATGTATGCACTGGTGGACGCAACCAATGACGTGCATACGTGGCATTGCTATGCATTTTGCGTGGGCTTGTCTGGCACTTCAGTATAAATAGAAGGCAATTGCACACTCTTCAAGTTTATTAAGACAGTCCTTTGATTAAGGGATTAAGGGAGGTCTTTGTTGTTATTATTACAGCCATGCATGTCCCACTAGATGCTAACGCTAACCTAGCAAATGGCTATTTTCTAAAGGTGTCCACAATGTTGCTGAAGTTTCTAACCGTTCATAAGGGAAAATATGCTAGAATGTTTCTACTCTAACTTCACCAAAGGATACTCACAGCTCTAACATCTTGAACATCACCAGAACTGCTAATACCTGGTCTGAAGGAGCGTCTCTATATGAGCAGGACTGTTGCCACCAATGCCACTTCTGTGCTCTGATCAAAATGTAGACATATACAACTTCAATAATATTCTTCTACATCAGGACCTATGTTTAAAATGTGTCACCATCAACAAGCGCATCTGTGTTTACCCAAACAGGAAACCATGGATGACAAAGGGGTTCCAGATCCTTTTGAAGGGCTGCAACGCAGCCTTCACCTCTAATTACAGAGAACAGTATAGTGCTGCCAGATACAACCTAAGGAAATGCATCAAACGTGCTAAGGCTGTATACAAAAAAAAGACTGAGTAACGCTTAACAAACAGGAATTCAACACACATGTGGTAGGGAATCAAGCAAATTACCAATTACAGGAGCAGCAGAGACTCACTTACAGAAAACAATGCCTCACTGGCAGAGCAACTCAACTGCTTCTTCAGCACAAGCTACCAGCAATCATCTACTTACCAAACAGACCCAGGAGGTAAGCATCAGTGATGTGAAAAGCTGCACTATGATCAAGCAACACAAACTACAGCACAACTCTGATGCCAGTAGTAAGTCATTTTCCTAATGCAATAAAGGAAACATCTTCTACCAGTTTCTCACAAGTTAAACCTCCCCCCCTTCCCCATTCACACATTTGCTCAGGTTTGGTGACGGTGGAGTAGCTGGCCGCTGTATGTCCCAGGGCGCCCTCCTGTTTGTGTCACCTTCTGGTTCTTCATCTGCCAGAGTTTCTTCTTGATCTCTCTACAACATAAAAGATCATACCTAACACTCTGTATTCTCTTTTCCACCCTCGCTCTTCACCTTCCATATGGATGAGCTGCACCTGATACGGCTGTGGCACCAGGAAATACCAGTGGCCCAGATTTCTAAATTCCTCCTGCTCCCCAAACCTGCCTGATCCACTCTAACCACCTCCCATATCTTCTTGAACTTTCATATGACCCGACATGGACATGGACAGTCTATAGAACACCTTAATGGACAGATGTAGTAACCATAAATCAGATTACTGAGGAGTTTCTTCCTCTTGTCATCTCAGGGAGTTTTTCCTTGCCACTGTTACCACTGGCCTCAGGGATAATGTCCATTGTTTAAAGCGCTAAACAAATAAAATTGAATTGAATTGAATTGAATAAATGGGGCATCAAAGATCTAATACTCCACTAGGAGTGAACCAAAACACCGGGCTTTAATAGTCTCCATAATAAACCCAGAAATGTAGCTCAGGTGTGCATCAGGATCACGTGGCTGCGTGTGGCCTTTTCACTGGTCCGCTGGGGTTTCTGGGAAACGTAGCCTGTCTGGGTAGAGCATGGCAGGGCTAAATCTATAACAAATTGATTATTGTTAGAAAGGGTTTTGGTGACATTTGTATAAAGCAATATGTAGGTAAGGGAACTTCTACACAACTTAATCAGGAAATTAGTGAATTAGTTTGGGCTCTCAAATGGGAATAAAATATTCTACTCACTGGTCTGATATGATCATACTGCAATGGTTATTTATCAGCATGTCTGGCTTTTAATTACTACTATATATATTGATGGTGTGCATGCTTCTGTGGTTGCCTTATTTCAATTTGTAAGTAAGTAATAGCTTTGTTTAATCCTATAGAATCATTTAATTTATTTAACATTACACTCCTGACCAGTTTGATTTACAGTAAGCATTTTAGATCTAATATTAAAAGCCTTAGTTTCAGCTTAAAGCAGGGTGAAGGTATAATCTTACAGTGTCCAGATGAAATGTCCACTTAATAAGTCTTGGGAATAAACTGTTATTAGTCATCATCGGAATATGAGTCAGAAGTGGAAAAGATCCAAGCAGAAGTAGAACACTGAGATGAGTTAAACAGATCTGAAAAGCCAGATGATCAGATTAACTGACAGACACGGAGACGCAGATTATTAGGAATTATTGTTGATCTTATTCTGCCGTGATTTAAAAAGGGAGTCCAGAGTAAAAGCAGTGACTGCAGCAGGTTTAGGTATGACGGTATAAATGAAAGGGAGAACCAGAAGGTTACATAGGCATGGGGGCACCCTGAGACATGTGAGACATGGAGCATCCTGCTACTCCACTGGCAACAAACCTGAGTAATCGTCTGTGTGTAAGAGGCAGAGCGAGAGAGAGAGAGAGAGAGAGAGAGAGAGAGAGAGAAAGAGAGAGCGAGAGAGAGAACAACAGCACCAAACATCACAAATTAAATTTTGCAATTAGTGCACAATTTTAATGGATGCAATGTAATGTGAATAATACTGCATTCTGGGTTAAGTGGAGCATATTTATACCCACTGGAACAGAAAGCAAGCTGTCACAATAGTCCAGTACTGAGGTAATAAACCCTAATGAAACCTATTTTCTGCATCATGTAACGACATCACGGTCTCAGTGATATATCGGGCCGAGCTGGGACAAGAATTTAGGCCAGGAGTCACAAAGCCACCCAGGCCACCATGTACTAAAAATAAATTCTGAGATCACTGGCATACCAGAGATAATACACTTATTTCATGTGATTGCTCTGATTCAAAACATGTGCAGTGGATAATATTTGTTATAAAAAACAAGCTTATGAAAATCCACAATTCTGCTGTATTCTGAGGTATAGGATTCCTGTGGTCCACAGCGTATTACATGGCATCCCAGATGTGTTTGATAACATTGAGACCTGGTGACTTACCTGGGAATGCCCAAACCCCAAACTCACATGAGGGTTCTTCTAACCATAATTTGGCATCTCTAGATGTGTGTGTTGGTGCACTGTGCTGATGGAAGAGGCCAAACCCATCAGAATGAATACAGGACATGAACGGGTGTAACTTGTAATAAAGGAGGTACACATAGTGGTCACCTGTCAGAGAGGTTTGTAGATGTACCAGGGGTCCCATGGAATGCCAGCTGTACAAACCCCATACCATCATAGATCCACCACCAGCCTGTGTGTTTTGTGTATGTATTGGCTCGTCTGTACCAGTTTTTCTGCCACTTCAGTGTATAACTATTAATAGTGGCAGTATGCCTTTGTTATTTAGAAATGTGACCAGTATTTTTAGATTTAGATATTGACAGATAGAATAACATTGCTGTCAGTGACCAGGTCTCTCAGCCAAGTCTCATGTGTGAACTGTAGCATTATAAATCCATCATATTTTCATCACATTGAACTGAACTGTGTTGGATCAAACTGGGTCGAAACGTACCACATTGCAATAGGGCTGAATCGAAGGTACAGCTTTAGTAGGAGCTTTTATATATCTCTAATGAATCAAAATGTTTTCAATGCATGAAGATGTGTAGCTTGTAATTTAACATGATAAGAGACAGAATGTAAAAGGGAAAAACTTTTGGGTTTTATTTTGTTTGTTTCGTCGGTTTTCATTTTGCCAGACAATTCAATTCAATTCAATTCAATTCAATTCAACTCAACAATGGACATTGTCCCAAAGCAGCTTTACCTAAATAACGGAACGTGTTTTACATTTATATAAATTTTATGTCTGATGAGAAGCCGTTGTTGACAGGAACAAGGAAAAACTCCCTGAGATGACAAGATGAAGAAACCTTGAGAGGAACCAGACTCATAATACATGGCATCCCATCCTTATCTGGGTGACACAGAGAGTGTGATAAATACAAAAGTGCAAGTAACCAGAGAATTAATTAAAGTCTGTAATCTTATCCATGGTTTCTACATCTGTCCATTATGGTCTCCATTATGACTGTCCATGTCCATGTCGGGTCAGATGAGACTGCAAAAAGGTAAGGGGGGGGGGTGTCAGAAGAAATCAGGCAGGTTTGGGAAGCAGAAGAAATCGGAATTCTGGGTTATTGGTATCTCCTGGCGCCTCAGCCATATCAGGTGTAGCTCATCTGAATGGGAGGTAAAGAGAGAGGGTGGAGAAGAGAATACTGAGAGTTGGGTATCACCTTTTATATAATGGTTTTATTAAATGTAAGTTGTGCAGAGAGCAAGCAGAAACTCAGACTAGCTAACACAGCACAACTACAAAGGAGAACCAGAAGGTGACACAGACATGAGGGCGCCTCGGACATAAAGTGGCCAGCCACTCCACCGTCATCAAACCAAAGTGAGCATGTGAGAGTGGGTGAAGGGGAGGAAAGGGGGGGTGGGGTATTTAAACATCCCAGTATACCAAAACACTCTATGACCAAGAACCCTTCAGCTCTGCACCTTGAACTTCGGAAAACAATGAGGAATATGTTTGACTAAACAAATGTCCTGAACATTAATTGGAAGGCCGTTCTATAGATCTATAACATATATAACTATAGACATAACCAGAGCAAAAATGTTTGATCTTAACAGGAAGTGATAATCAGCTGTTCATTAGTATAACTGTTAGACTTGATTAAACATTTACACTAGGGAGGGATTCAGAAGGTGATGTAGTGGGTAGCACTTTCACCTCAGAGCAAGAAGGACCTGGGATCGACTCCTTGGCCAGGCAGCCAGAGTCCTTTCTATGTTCAGTCTGCATGCTTTTTTCCATGTCTGTGTGGGTTTTTCTTTCTCAGTCAACGGACATGATGGAAATACTAATAAATTGTGTGGATGTGTCTGTACTGTGACCTGCCCAAAACGTTTTACAGGATTTGTAAAACTGAGGTGTTTATTGAAAGTGAGGACTCTTCTGGCCACTTTGCAGTGGAATTCACCTTCACATAGTGGTGCTGCAATTTGAACTCACACTACTCAGCAACCCTATGCCTTAACACTGAGCTATTTAGATAAGTTTCTCATGTCATCTCGGCAATTGGATGTATCAGCAGGGGTCAGGAGGACGAGTACCAGGTGACAGTGAAGGACTTTGTTGCATGGTGTAAGCTGAACCATCTAGAGCTCAACGAGACAAAGACTAAGGAATTGGTGGTGGACCTGAGGAGGGACAAAGCACCAGTGACCCCTGTATCCATCATGGGGGTCAGTGTGGTCACTGTGGAGGACTACCAGCATCTGGGAGTGCATATAGACAATAAACTGGACTGGGCTAAGAACACTATACAGGAAAGTCGTCTCTATTTTTTGAGGCGCCTGAGATCCTTTAACATCTGCCGGACTATGCTCAGGTTTTTCTATAAGTCTGTGGTGGCGAGCGCTATTCTCTATGCTGTTGCATGCTGGTCCAGCAGGCTGAGGGTTGCAGATGCCAACAGACTTAACAAACTGATCTGCAAGGCTGGTGATGTTGTTGGAGTGGAGCTGGACTTACTGACGGCAGTCTCAGAGAGGATGATGCTGTCTAACCTGCAGGCCGTTATAGACAATGGCTCTCACACACTCTACAACACAGTCATGAGACACAGGAGCACATTTAGTGCAAGACTCATCCCATAGAAATGCACCACAGAGCGCCACAGGAGCTCATCAAACTCTAAAACTCCTCCCTTAATGGGTAACACTGTGGTTCATCTGTGCAAGTTATTATGTGTGCAATAAATATTTGAACTGTATTATTTAGTATCTTCCATATTTATCATCTCAGTCACTGCCTTTTATTTATTGTGTATATAAGAATCTAGTGTAAATATTGCAAATGTCTTTTTATTTTAAATGTCTCTTTATTTTAAATTATAAGTGTTTATTCTTTGTATAAAAGGGTGCAACTGTAACGAGTAAAATTTCCCCTTTGGGATCAATAAAGTATTTCTGATTTCTGATCTTCTTGAACACCTAATCAAGGTGTAGAAACATTACATACACACTAACTGAGAGAGCATCTTTGTTCTGGGGAACCAGCACACAGCAGTACACAGATGAAACCCAGCCTTATATGTTCTTTCTCATGCACTTCATCCAAGTCACAAGATAGCAGAGGCAGAGGCTGACTGTGTAAATAGACCACCCTTAAACATCTCCAAACTTCAGGAAATGCTGTGGCATCAGTTTCTAACTGGTGCATTTTTCTGAGGCATGGAGAAATTTAGTCCACCTGAAACACATTTTGACTTTGCTGACACTGCTGAGTCACTCACCTCTTTTCCCCGCACTGCAAAAGAGAAGTAGGTAAGCAATCCATCAGCTTCTGGTTAAGGCACAGGAAAAGAATTACAGTCATTAACAGTGGTTTATAGTCTACATGGTGGTGGATCAACACATAATGGCTTCATACAGCCAGAGTTGGGGGCCTTAAACTGGGAAAAGTGGCTTGAAGACTTCAGCAGTTAACTGATATTCATAAGAGAAAATAAAAATATTGACATATATTTTATAGTTACGGAAATATATGACAAATATAACGTAATGTATTCACAACCATACGTACATATATTATTTATACTGCAGTACTTTGTGAAATATATGGAAGCCTTCGTGGAAATATATTTATTGGGTAAAATATTTGCATATATTTAAAAATATATTTTAGAAATATATTTTTTACATATGGGCAAAGCTGAAAACTGATGAACAAAGATGAAACCCAACACAATCTAGAAAAAAATTTTATAAGATAAAAAATAAGATCAGTTTGTCAATAATGTCAATTATAGCCACAGCTGATCAATTAGTCAACACAATGGTGGTGAACATTTGTGTGTCCAGTGTACAGATGTGTAAATGTGCATGTTATAGAGAGCATGCATCACTGCTGTATTATAAACACATCTAAACGAGAGAAGACTGCATCAGAAAAAAAATGTGGAAAAACTCTGAAGCGGTGGTGGAAAAAAAAACCCTGATTGAATGCAGATATCCTCTGACTGACAATCATTCAAATAAATACAGATCGATTTTGCCCTCAAATTGCAGATGTTTTGAAATGCATACATCAATTGAACTTCTAAATAAATGAGGTCAGCATCAGATTACACAGACTTCTACAATTAACAGGATTATATTCCAGTATTTTAAATAAGGAGGCCCGTAATAATGCTCATTCTCAAGTCAGATTTATTTAAAGAGAGAGCGAGTGGAATGTAAACAAGCAAAAAAGCAGAAGAACAATGAACTGAGAGACACTGATGATAAGCATAACTCTAGCTAGGGCTCCTGGCATGCGTAGTATTAAAGTTACACATGGCCTTGAAATGAACATTCCACCCTGCTGTAATTTTACAGTCATGTACACAGCCATGTGGAATTAACACTTGCATATCGTTCGAGTTCCTGAAATTACTGCCTAGTGTTTTTAGCAATGATGAAGAATCACATGTGACACTGTTTCTGCACAGACATTGAAGATACATATGGCACATAAGTGGCTAGTCTGTTTCTTTTTTTTTTCATCTTAGGATATTTTTTTCATTTCACCATCGCCTCTGGATTGCTCGCTGTGCATAAAAGACATCTGGGTGTGCTCCATAAGAGATGGTGGTGTCCTTGGGACATGTCCTCCAAGAACTGTATAAAGGCATCAGTGAGCTTCTGGACAATCTGTGGCGCTACTGGGCACTGATACATAATGCTTCCCAAAGAGGTTCTCAACTGAATCCAGGTCTGAGGAATGTGAGGGCCAGTTCGTGGCATCAATGCCTTCACCATTCAGCAACTGGCTGCACACTTTGGCCACATGAGGCCATTGTCCTGCACCAGGAGGAACTCAGGACTGACTGCATCATCATAAGGTCTAACAATGACTAACAGCAATCAGGGTACTGTTGGCAATCACATGGATGTCTGTGCAGCCCTTCAAAGGTATGACTACTCAGACCATCACTGACCGACCACAATGTTCTCCACATCATCTCCAGACTCTTTAATGTCACATGCTCTTATCTGTGAAGCACCAACAGCAGACCTACTTCTGGGATGCACTTTTGAGACCCTGTCCAGCTCTCCTTGTTTAAGACCCGTCCTGGTATCTTCTTGATGCTCTTAAAACTGTACTGGACACATCAAACCTTCTTGCAACAGCAGGCATGTGCCATCCTGGAGGAGCTACCTGTACAAGCTGAATGGGCTGCAGTGGGCACTATGGACACATGGAAACACATGGAGACACGTGGAGACACGTGGAGAATCAGTTAGAAAAAACAACGAGAGAGTAATTGTCTGTGGCCACCGCCTGCAAAGGCATTCCCTTTTGGGGGTTGACTTACTGTTTGCTATGTATATACACACACAAATATACAGGGGTTACCAGTGTCTGTCATGTGGCTTCAAACAATGATTGCATTCTGCTTCTTATCTGCTTTAACCCACCAGTAGGGCACACAGGGGGCTGGAGTCAATCCCAACATCATCGGAGAAAGCAGGGTATACCATAGACAGGTCGCCAATCCATCGCATGGCCAAAAACAATGATTGGTACTGTCACAGCTTTTCTGGCAACAACCTGCTATCTTGCACATTTATCTGCACATTTTACATATTATACTATTTTAAATATTACTTTTTTAAAACACTTCCTACTCTTTGAATTTATATGCATATTTATATTTGTTTCTAGTTCTATTTTCATATTTTTATTTTATTTTTTACTTGAATGACACGTTTCAAACCTGCTACCTGGAACGGAGTGTATGTACCAGTGTAATGCCTCAAATTGGCATAGTTTTCTGCACCAGTCTCCAGGCTTGTAGTGAGGCGTCTCTCTCCTGATTAGCCATTGTTGAGAAGTTATTGTTGGATTGGGAATGGCTTCTGGACAGGGTACACCAAAGGCAGTTCACCAATCCATTGCATGGCCAAAAACAATGATTAACCAAATAGTTATTATTAACTCAGTTTGTTTTAGAAATTAAAAAATAAATAGAATGCAATAAAGACATATAACACACATTCTATAGAAAAGGTTTGGATATCAGTTGAATAAGAGTGCATGTGCTAGTATGGTTGAACATAAGAACAAACATCCCTAAACAAACATGCAATTTTCCAGTCTCCTCCTTCATAGCTGTGGTAAGCGAGCCCCCAGGTGGGGATTCTAGAGTGACTCTGGGGTTAATTGTGCTTTTCTGTCATATTTAAAAGGAGACCTCTGTTATGGCCTTGAACTACAGCTTGAATAAACAAAACAACCAGAAATTACTGACTTACATTCATACAACATTGGTGTGTGGTGAAAAAAAAACTTTTTTTGAGATAAATATACAATAAATGAACAGGATCATACATAGACAGTGCATGTTGCAGGTTAACGAGACGAGACAACAGAGCAGTGGTGCATGGGAGAGCCAGTGCAGGAAGTCTGTAAACTATTGTAGAGAAGTGTAGAAGAAAATGAACGTGTCCCAGTATTGTGACTACCTCATGCAAGAAGCTGTGGAGGTGGTATGGATACTCCGGGACCTTCTTCCATATGAAGACTCCAAAAGAGTGTGTTTGTGTGATGACTCACTCACAGCTCTGCCCATTGTGTGTGTGTGTGTGTGTGTGTGTGTGTGTGTGTGTGTGTGTGTGTGTCAGAAAGAGCCATTCTGAAAGGTTTACTAACAGTTATTGTGAGTACTGTTATTATTATGCACCTGTTAGTAGAAAAGCACTGTTTTAGCTGATTTACACACTCGAAACACTCATAACTTGGAAAGTCTTTAACCTGTCCGTTAACTAAAAAGATTAAGTGAAGGACCTCTTGGTGACCATTTTGCTGTAAAAATTTTGTGGATTGTGTAGTAAATGTCTTATTTATAGCAGGCTAAACACACATGAACATTTAGGAATGTAGGAATGTGTGGGGCTGAAAAAACCATTTAAATGAATAGGGCAGTTTGCTGAACAAATACTCACAACTGGAAAAAAAAAATAAAATTAAAGGGTTCAGAAAGGGGAAGTAACTCTACCATTTAAAGTTTAAATGGTGTTTTATGGTTAAATTATATAATTATATTTTAAACAAAAATGATCAGAGAGAAAAAAAATCAAATGGATATCTTCTGACTCTGCAACACAGGGGTAGTTGTGGCCTAATGGTTAGGGAACCGGTCTCGTCCAGTTAGGGTCCCGGACTCAGTCCACGCGTAGGGCAAGACACCACTGAGGTGCCCTTGAGCAAAGCACCTAACTCCCCCAACTGCTCCCTGGGTGCCATCGTTTGGGGCTGCCCCCCTCTCCAGACAAGTGTGTTCACTGCCCCCTAGTGTTCACTGGTGTGGGTGTGTGTTTCACTGCACGGATGGGTTAAATGTGGAGGTCACATTCCTCTGTGTGCAAGCCCAGTAGGCAAATAGTTCACTTTCACACTAAATAATGAAATACAAATATTACTACTACTACTACTACTACTACTACTACTACTAATAATAATAATAATAATATTAATAATAATAATACAAATCTGGTGCAATAGACACAACAAATGTTTACTAACCATCTTCTCTTAAGTTATGAAAGTTATGGAAGATGCTCTTGAGAAAGTTATAGAGCTTTTTAAGACAATGTGCTCTGTGATGGACACAGCAGTGGTCATAATATTTCATTTGTTTCTGAAGATTTTCAGTCTTTAATGGGATACCGTGACAGTCGTGATGATAAACCTCAAGATAAACCTGAATTTGTGCCTCACTACACTGACGAAATTGAACATTCCTGAGATCTGCACTGTTTCAAACTGAAAACACGCATAGCACTTAATGCAAGAAGCCCATGGAGTCTAAATGCTATTACAACACTTTTATTGGACACTTATTTCAGATCTTTTAGTCCTGAAGTCTAAATAATATTATTAATAATAATAGAATATTGACAGAGTTTGGTTTGGGCTGCTGAAAGAAAGGCCAGGGAAAGGTAAGCTATATAACCTTATATATATTTATATATATATATATATATATATATATATATATATAAGGTAATATAATAAAATAAATAAAAAAATATGTGAATAAAATGAAAATATGTGCGTTATTCATTTTTCCAGTATTAAAAGTTTAAGAAATGTTTTCAGGTTTGTTTTTTTTCAGTACTGATTATCATTAAACTGTCCAAAAAATCATCAAACACATTCTTTAATGCACACTGTAATGTTCTTAACTATAATACACGGCTCCATGTGCACCATGTTAAGATGAAGGTCTGCTGTATAAAATTGCTGCCCTTGCATCTTACATTTCTGGAGTGGGGGGTTGGAGGGTCCAGTGCAGAGAGACCTGTATGGATTACTGGAATCGGAGCTTTGACTCCCCACAATACCTCTCTACAGCTTCAGTAACATAAGGAATGGAAGTTGGACAGTCTTATAGCATGTCTGTGAAGAAAATAAACAGAGGATGTAGAAAGCTGAGTTTGCATAGATCATGTAAAAATTAGCTGAAGGCAGCAATATTGACTGACACAATGAACCCTGTTCTTCATGTACATGAACTAACTCAGGAACAGTGAGTCTTCTAGAAAACTTGAATCTGAGGTTTATTTGATGAGCTAAAATTTGTGAGGTTATTCAGATAAACATCACCATTGGTAAGGTGTCATGTTTCTAGATGCCATCTCCACTTCCTCAACTGCTTGGTGGTATAACATTTACCAAATGCCATGAATGTATCTTTCGACACCCACTCGACAGCGCCCCCCCCCCACCTCCCCCCCTCGAGGAAGTGCCAATATTAATTTGTCTGATCTTTAGGCATGAGAAGATCAATATAAGACAACTAATCAGTCTCTTTCTCTGCATCTACAACATAGAATATGCCATCTTCAGTGGCAAATCAGCATTTTTAAGTGTTTTAAGTGTTTAAGTATTGGACTAGATATTCTTACAGTAAATTAAAATCATATCTGGTTGCATATCATTTGCATTGGTGTACCACTATCACCACCAAAATGTTGCATTTCTATTTTGTGCATGAAATGCTGATCAACTGTTATTTTAAGATTAATTAAAACCTTGCACTTTTTCTCTCCTGATGACATCCTGTGGTGTTGGTACTGTCACAGCTTCCCTGGCAACAACCTGCCATCTTGCACAATTATTTGCACATTTTACATATTATAATAATTTAAATATTACTTTTTTAAAACACTTTATAAGTTTTTCCTTCCTCCTCTTTGAATTTATATGCATATTTATATTTGTTTCTAGTTCTATTTCCATAATTTTATTTTCTTTTATTTTTACTTGAGTGACACGTTTTAAACCTGCTACCTGGAACGGAGTCTATGTACCAGTGCAATGCCTCAAATCGGCTTAGTTTTCTGCACCAGTCTACCAGGCTTGTATTGAGGCGTCTCTCCTGATTAGCCATTGTTGAGAAGTCAGTGTTGGATTGGGACTGGCTTCTGGACTGTGAGTCTGTGGGGCTGAAATTGAGAATAATGATGATGGCTTGCTGTAAACACATTGGAATGAGGTTAGCCGAGTAGTAGAATGTATGAGGGAGTTTTGGGTGCATTGGGACCAAGTCCTCTTGATTGTCTATACAAAACGTTCCTGCTGATGTCTTGGTTTGCTAAGTCTACTTGTCCATTGGATTGCGGTTTATAGGCTGAGATTAGATTTCAAGTTTCTCCAAAAAGCTACTCCACATTCATGAATTGATCACCTCTGTCAATCACGGTGTTCTCTTGGATCAACGGTAGAAATTCTGATTTGGCAAGGGATAAGACTGAGGGACAATGATTACTATAAGGACACATGATTATGTCCTGCCCCATACCATGCTGATCGTTTAGTTTAAGTACCAGCTGATTTCATTCACTGCCCGTGTGAGCATTTTAAAGCATGTGAACTCACTGGCACTATGATTATCTGCTTGATGGACAGAAGTTGTCCCACGCTTTCCTCTGGATAATGACAGAAGACATGTTAGTAGTATGTGATAAAGGGGCTGCATTGTAAGACCTGTTGTGCTTTCCTCACTGAAACCAGACTGCTGTAGTCTGTGCTTTGTCTGTAGGGATGTTGATAAGTTTTGTGATTTTGTGACACCGTAATATGAAACACTTGAACAGGCAATGAGCAGAAAAACGCAATGAGCTTGTCCCGCCGATGCACCTAATGGTGATGTCAGCATGTTGGCTAGCATTAAACAGGGCTAGTTTCTGTTGCTACGCCTCTACTAGCTAGCCCTGGGCTGCTAGTGCTTGGTGCCAGTCGGTCGGTCATACCTGCTACATCCATGAGGAATGCAAAGTATACTGTCTGGCAGCAGGGATGGGTGCAGTTGCAGAAAATGCTTTTAATAAAAAAAAGCCTGGAAAACCAGATCCAAAACATGAGACAGTAGTTAAGTGAAAAACAGACAAAAGGTCAAGCAATCAGCAAAAAGATTCAACAGGGCAAAAACCAGAATCCAAAAACCAGAAAGCAGAACAGGATCATAAACCAGATGACTGCACACGAGACTCAAGGCCTGTATGGTATGTCTGGTGAATAACACAAAGAGATATTTCACTCTGACTGAATGTTTAGAGTATGTATACAGGTATATAGTGAGTTTTCAGTTGATGAGACTTCAAGCAGATGACGGAGATCTGGGTGGATTAGGCAGGTATGGGGAGCAGAAGGAGTTGAGAATAATGCATTGCATTATGTAAGTGTTTTAGATATCACGAAGGTTTCAGGAGACAAAAGCTGAAGCGAATGTGGAGATTTCATTGTAAAAAAAAAAAACAGGCAGACAAATCCAGTTCGTAAAGCAACAGGTAATCAATAACAGACAGGAGTTGTCAGTGCTTTGGCCGTACGATGCTCCTTTATAGGGTTCATGCGATCAGCAAACAGGGTTTCAAAGACCAGGATAAATCACAAAACCTGGAATCAAAGCAAAGTTGAAACTAGAACATCACACACAGTAGTAGGACTTGGCACGTCAGAAACAAAAGGAATACCGAGTGATACTTAGTTAAGGGCATGTGTCCAAACTCTCTCCTATGTGTGTGTGTGTGTGTGTTTGAGATCAGTATTTGGATGAAGGTGCATGTGAAGGTTGAGGTCTGTTCTGCTGTTCTGGGATGTGGAGGCAGCAGCCATGTTTGGAGGCCATGCTGTGTTCTGAGTATTTGACTAGAGATGGCCTTGGGTGTTACCATGACTTTAGATAAAAATATTAAACAGAACGCTAAACTTACAGCAGTAGACTACTTGATTAGGAAGATAATGTATTTAAAAGCCATGATTTTAGGATGATTTCATATGCTTATGCTTATGATTTTGTATGCTTATATTTAATGTGACCATTACATAAAAGATCATACCTAACTCTGTGTTCTTCTCTCCACCCTCTCTCTTCACCTCCTATTCGGACGGCTGACGCACCAGGAGATACCAGTGACCCCGATTTCTGATTCCTCCTGCTCCCCAAACCTGTCTGATCCACCCTGGCTGCCTCTCATATCTTCTTGGAGTATCATCTGACCCAACATGGACATGGACAGTCTATAGACCACTATAACGATGTAGAAACCATGAATTACATTACAGACTAATTAATTCTCTAGTTACTTTCACATTTTTATTTATAATCACACTATGAATTGTGTCACCCAGATGAGGATGGGTTCCTCTCAAGGTTTCTTCCTCTTGTCATCTCAGGGAGTTTTTTTCTTGCCATTGCCGCCACCAGCTTCTCATCAGGAATAAAATTTCTATAAATGTATAACCTGTTCCGTTATTTCGTTACACAAATAAAACTGAATAAAATTGAATTGAATTGGAGGTAACAGAGACTTTAGAAGTCTTTGCTCTGCATGGATTGGACATTTAGACTTCACATTACTGAAGGCCATGTAATTGAACTGAACTGTTTTGCAATCATGGAATTTTGGCATTGGAAATTCTTCAAATCTGAGATTGAGAAATACCAGGGAGGTGAGGGAGGAAATGGGTGATAGATTGCTGTGGTATGCGTTTAGGACAGTTCGATATGATTAGGTGTTTTTTTTTTTTTTTCTGAATGAGACACTTTCCTAGAATGTGTCTGTAAACTTGTAATTTATTTGTGTAGTGTCCTGTACATGTATATACAATGAAAAACTTGAACATCACTGTACGTGAACATCACTGTAGAACGGCCCACAGTTCTGTTGAATTCTAAGGTACAGGATTTCAGTGTTCCACAGCACATTGATGTGTTTGATAACGATAAGATCTGGTGACTTAGGTGGGAAAGACAAAAGTCCAAACTTAGATTAGTGTTCCTCTAACCATAATTTGGCATCTCTAGACGTCTGTGGTGGTGCGTTGTCCTGTTGTAAGATGCCAACCCCATCATTGTGTAACTTATCAGAAAGGAGGCACACATCTGTCAGGGATGTTTATAGATGTACCAGGGGTCCCATGGAATGGCAGCTAAAAAAACATGCCATCAAGGAGCCACCACCAATCTGTACCAGTTTTTTTTCAGTCTGTTTTTTCAAGTTTTTCGAGTTGAGGTAATTCACACTGATTTCTGCCAAATCTCTGTATATACGTATAATCTCTGTATAATCTCTCTATACGTACAGCGGCAGAGGGGCAGTGGTTAGGAAGCTGGTCTTTTGACCGGAAGGTCCTGGGCTTGATCCCTGCCCAGGGTAGGACACAACTGAGGTGCCCTTGAGCAAGGCACCTAACTCCCCCAACTACTCCCCGGGTGCCGGGGTTTGGGGCTGCCCCCTGCTCTGGGCAAGTGTGTTCACTGCCCCTTAGTGTTCACTGGTGTGTGTGTGTGTTTTACTGCACAGATGGGTTAAATGCGGAGGTCACATTCCTCTGTGTGCAAGCACAGTAGGCAGATAGTTCACGTTCATACCAGCTTTCGGTCCAACAGGCCAGTTAGACTTTACAATGAATTCCTGCTGTACACAATGTGACACTCGAAAGGAGTTGAGAGTATTATTTCCCGTATACTTTTTCCAAACTCTTTTTGTCAAGTGTAAATCAGGTCCCTCTTGAAAACATACTGTTTTTTGTCCCAAACTAAAGTCCTTGAATTATGAGCGCAGTCATCTTTGCTATTATCTTATGGTTTCTGAGAGTTTGGGTTGTGTCTCAGGCTCATGACGTGTTCAGGACTCAGCTGCAGATACACTGTATGTCTATAATCCAGCAGATCCTGCCAACTGACGTCAGGCATGTCAAGGCTTAAGTTTTCTGCACAGGATAAAGCACATTTACAGAAGACTAGCAGGAGCAGCTTTCATCACTTCTCGTCAACTGAAAACCCAGATGTCTCTCCTCTCCTGTCTCTAGTTCTCTGATTTCTCCTACTGCTGGCTTTTCTCTCAGCCTGCTGACGTACAAAGCCTTCAACATGTAAGTGCAAGAGACAGAGTCTCTCCCGTTAACTAAGCCATTTATCTTCAGTTTGAGAATGCTTACATAATGCTATTAACACACTGAAAGGCTGGAGATTCCCATTATGTCCTTTCCTATATACTCCTCTTATACACATGTCAGGAGTATCAGGAATATGTCTGACTAAATGTAATAAGATAATGTGTTTGAGCTTAGAGCAAAAACAAATAATGATGATTATTATTGAAAACTTTCATTCCTAAGCATCAGTCATATCAAGTCACCTGTCAGATAAGCACATTTAAACGAATTATTGCTCGTATTGAAAGATTGCTAATTTGTTGTTCAATGTTTTGTTTTTATGAGTCATTGTCATTGGTTGTCTGTTGAGCTGATGTCACATGACGTCAATATCTGTCAGGTTTCACTGGTAGCTCATAAAAACAATAGAGCAAGACCGTCTTTTGGCATCACATTTTCCAGTGATGTTTATTGTCCTTATAATGAAAATTACAGAGTACTAATAGTGGGAAAAAAGAGGCCCAGCTAATCTAACTTCACCTTTAGAACTTATTCTGGCCTTCAGTTTTATAGTCAGACCATAAAAGTACATGAGGAGACAAATTCTTTGACTTACAAGGAATTGACGTACTTTGACATACAAAACTGTACCTCATCAGTAACTACTTCTAAAGGTATGGTACCTGATATTTTGTACCTGTGTAAATGAATGTATGTTTTTCTGCAGCATGTTTTTATTATGTTACAATGTTGTTTACAACGCAAGTACAGAGTTAACAGACTTATAGTGTTTGTAGTTTTGAACTCATTTTTGTTTTTCATTGTGATCCATATTTAAATATAGCATTACCGTTTTCTCTGCTGGAAAAGCTGTAATATAAACTGTAGGGTTACTGATACCGATCCTGGATGAGCTGTTTTACTGTTGTTTATGAAAAATGCTTATTAACATGCATTGTTAACAGTTTCATGTTTAATGTATAATATATTTCAGTGGCTCTAATATATATATATATATATATATAAATATATATTACATCTGAAAGATAAGTAAAAAAAACATACCTGTCATATTTAAGGTACAGATGGTCACTGTGGCAGTACCCACAGTATAGTAATGGGGAACCCATTTGTACCATTTAAAAAAGGTACAAGATTTATACCTGGGACTATCGTGTGGGAAATGTCCTACTTTGTTTCTTACAAACTGTAAGGGTTCACTTTTGCTCCTATAATTAAGTATTAAATTAAGCACACTTCTGTACCCTTTCTAGGTTACGGAATAGTGCCATTTTTTTCAGAGAGTACTTGTTTAAAGCAAATGTTTAATAATGTTTAGTTCTTTCAAGAATTATGCAATATAAATTTTCAGTAACAGGCTGTCTCCTGGGGAAAAAATCGGACTGCTAAGACAAAAAAAATTCTGCATCTGGAATTATGTACTTCCATACTGAGCAGTACGCGAGAACAAGCAGTGTGTCTGAAAACATAGAATTCACTAGATACAGTATACAGTATTTATCATGTACTACACTGGCAGCTATTTTAAAGTATGTGAAGACAACACACTGTGGCCCGATAAGCAATCCCGTAATTGAACTGGAGCTGCAAAGGCGTTAGAAACTGGCAGAAAAGTGGGGAAAATATTATGATTTATCATTACATTATGAGTAGTTTAGCAGAGAAGAACAAACACACTGATTTTAAAATAGTTTTCACAAACATGCGTCATGTGACATTGGTTAGATGGCAGGCGTAGCACGTCTGAGACTGCTTGCTCACATACTAAAAGAAACTACCTGTCGAGCAGTGCACACTAGAGCTAATCTAGTACATACTCTCAGCCACAGTAACTACTATATGCACAACCGTCAATATCAAAATGAAAATCGAAGCAGACATGAATGTGACAAACACAAAGGGAAAATTCTTGTCTACTTAAGCAATGTTTGTATCTTGGATGAGACCCCAGAACTGTAAGATGTTCTGATGCCAGATATGCCGAGACATGGAGTCGTAAAGCTGTAACCTATTGAATGGAGAAAGTTTATATACTTTAAGAGATGCCGAAGAAGGACAAAGTGTTAGGAAAGGGATAAGACAAGGAATGTTTAACCAGCCAGGTGTGAGTTCTCCACATCTCTTACTCTACAATCCTTGCTAATGACTCATTATACATAGACAAGGTCAAGATGATTTTCAAATACAACCTCATTTTACTGTTATGTAATTTTACTGTCCTCAGTTCAATTATTAGCTCTCTGTCTTTCACATCTTGCCCACATGTCCACATCCTATGCAGCTGTATCACTGCCTGGTTTGCGCTGCACCATTTGGACCGCAAGTCCCTACAGTGGACAGTGAGAACTGCTGAGAAGTTCGTTGGTGTCTGTCTCTTCTCCATCACAGACATTTACATCACATGCTGCATCTGCAAAGGAACCAACATCGTGGATGATCACACACACCCTCTTAACCCTCCTACCATCTGGTAAAAGGTACCGAAGTATTTGTGCTCTCACATCCAGACTGTGCAACAGCTTCTGCCCCCAAGCTATCAGACTCCTTAACAATTCACGTCTGGACTGAACACACACAAACAATTTTGACAATCAGAGACTGAACTGAACACACACACAGAGACACAGACACACACACCACTCCTCTTACAACATTGAACTTTTCCCTTTTCAAACTTTATTTATATTTCCTGCTAAGGACTGCTGGAGTTGAAAATCAATGACTTATTTATCTGCTGTTAAATAAGTGCACCAGGTTTACATTAAACATTAAAAACACTGTCAAGTGGTCAGACTGCACTGGCACTGTTGTATTTGTCATTATTGCATTTGTCTTGCAACCTTCTTGCGCACTTCATGTAGTCTTGTGCGGGTGAGTCGGTTTATGTCCCTGTGACTGTACCGTAATGAACATGAGCTCAGTTTCTGGCTCTCTATTAAACCACTTTATTTACTGACATGCGAAAGGTCACAAGTACAGGCAGTGGACATGAAGGTCCTCCATCGCCCAGAGGAGCCAAAATGGTTTAGGCATCATAAACAGGTTCCTACTGGTTGGTTCTCGTGTTGGATTTGCCAGGAACGTCCCACTGTATAAATAATTTAAATTACATTAAATTTCCAATTAATTCAATTCAGTTTTATTTATATAGCACTTTTAACATTAACATTACATGTAGCATAACATTTACATACATTGTATGAAATGAGCAAGCTGGAGGTGACAATGGCCAGGAAAAACTTCCTGAGATGACAAGAGGAGGAAACCTTGAGAGGTTTATATATCATGTACCTTTAACCAAATCTGTGCAGTACTTCTAGTGCCTGTTTAGTGAGCGGATCCTGTATAAAGTGCATCAGTGAATTGATGACTATAAGCTTCAAGTGGAAACCAGAGGTTCGTTCAAGATTGTTTTTGTTTTCTTGATGACTCGAAGACATACTTCTGCTTGTACGCACCATGCACGTCATTTCTTACGTAAGGATTTCTCTTAACCAATGACTGACTATTTGCATCTGTTCAATTACCCAGAGAACCTTTTACATGATTATTGTGAGCATGTAGTCAGTTTGGACAAATGACACTCTTTCGAGTGGATGACTGTGTGGGAATAGTTTACAAGGCGTGACTAAACCTGGATTCCCAAATGATGTTCACACAGAGGCCATTTGGGGACAAAGGTCTGACTTTTACCCTTTGCTATGGATAAAATGATTGAATATGGTACAGAGGGGTTAAATCTTGTTCTTTTTCAGTTCTGAAGCTCCTGACAGATTCACATTAGAATAGGCCCTTCACTGTAATATTAAGTTGTCAGTTGGTAAAAATACTGATTACCAGATGACGTTAATCAAAGATCTGACTCTAATAAATAAATCATTTCCTTTTGACTGCATTTTTTGGAAATATTTTTGATCAAGCCCTTACTGTGTGAGCTAGAGAGTCTTATCAAGTGCAAGGCAGTCGCTAACATCTGTTAAAAATTATAATTCAAATTTTAGTGGCCACACACATACAACTATACACAGTACAAACAGTGGACTGCTTTTTACAACTGCCTATAGCATTTAGAGGGAGCTGTACAATTAAAAAAAATGGAAAAATATAAACTAATAATATAAAGGAAATAAAGGATAGATTCAGTGTCGGGGATGTTGCTAAAACTCCTCCATTACTGATTCCT
>JAOVVF010000027.1:3999985-4014835 GCA_028565595.1 Duopalatinus emarginatus
CACTTACTACTTCCTTTATTATGTTTTTCTTTAAATCTTGTTTAATAGGTTGTTTTTTTACTGACAAACATTTTTTTTCTGTAACATAATAATAATAATAATAATAATTATTATTATTATGAGTATATATAGTTTTAGAAGTCCATTGTGTGTAATGTGGTCAGTAGTATAGTGAGGAGTTCAGTAATTGAAGAAGTGACTGAAGAAGGTAAATGATATATCTGATCCTGGGTAATAAGTGGTATTGTTTTCATATTTTTTTCCCTGGTTCCTTCTCTTCCTGGTCCAGACCACTCTGTGTGGAGTTTGCATGTTCTCATTGTGCTTGAGTGGGGTTCCTCCAGGTACTCCGGTTTCCTCCCACATTCCACAGACATGCATATTTGGTTGATTGGTCACTCTAAATTGCTCGTAGGTGTGAGTGTGTGTCTGCTAACTGTTGAAATAGACATTTCCTGCCCTGAATGTAGCCCAAAGGGCTGATATGTTGTTAAAAATAAAAATATTAAATAATAATAAAATAAACAAATAAATAAATAAATAGCTAATTTATGATATGCGTAACCCTAACCGTAAACTTAACACTAATCTTAACTTCAGTAACTAAAGAGAAGTTCTAGCTTTTTTAGTTTTTAGATAAAAACGTTTTAAAAAGTCAGGACAAGTGTAAATTTGTCCTGACAGTGTAAGTGGAGTTTCTGGCAAGTGTCTTGACATTTCACATAAACCAACACACACACACACACACACACACACACACACACACACACACACACACACACACACTGTGTCAGTGCTTCTTCGCCACAATGCTCAAGCCCAGAGACTATTCTCTGTGTCTTTCTTCTAAATTTGTGACCTTTAGCTTGTTATTGACTTACCCTTTGGATGTTGTTTGCTGATCACCTGACCCCAGCCTGTTTAATGACCATGATATTGAATAAGTGTTTTGGAGTTTTCCTGCCTGCTTCTACATACCTTCTATTAAAACATCTGCATGTCTGTCTGAATTCACTTGGTCTAGTCCCTGTTTTCATTACACACACACACACACACACACACACACACACACACACACAACCTAACCTTAAGCTTACTAATAAAAAGACGTTTTGTCTCTTCATAAATTTTTCTTAAAAACGTAGCCAGGGTCGGATATTCCCGTCATTGTGACACACACACACACACACACACACACACACACACACACATGCCTAAAAATTAAGCCTCTACTTCTAAAAGGCAGTTGGCCCAAAGCCGTTATGTTCACAATTATCAACTCGAGTCAATCCAAATCTGTAACTTAAGGATTAAGCAATCCTGCATTCTTGTTACTTGATCCATACACAGTTTCCAGTTAACATTGTGCTTGATGGTTGATTGCAGTAAATGCTTCTTGTTGAATTAAATGTAAATGAAAAGTATTATAGGATTAGGGTTTTTTTTTAACCATCAATAACAAAACAAAATGTGAGAATAAACTCGAGGAAGTTAGAAAACGAAGGGAATGCATGCACACATACATACATACATACAGTCTCTCCACATACACACAGAAGGAATTTTTTTTTTTTTTTCTTTTGATATAAGATACATCTACTGAAGGACATACTTTACTGTGTCTATTTTCTTTTAACACTGACTGAAATAAAGCCATTATGTTCAAGAATGTGAAATTGGAGTCTCCCTTTAACAATACAAGGATTGTGATAAGTTTATGTGGGTTTTGGGGAAAAAAAACGCCTCTGAGACTGAGACAAAGTCAAGCCACCTTCTCATTGAGACTCAATTTATGCACAACCCAATTGCAAGTATGGCTCCATTCCTCTGTAAATGACAGGCTTGTTAAAAACCAACTGCATAATTAGAACCTGGCCACCAATCCACAGTTTCAGCAGCCTTATGAAAACATAGGGTTCGTTCACTGTCACCTGGTGTAGGAAACCACGTCCTCATGAGGCCCACCTGAATGAGCTGTGTGGGTTTCCATGTGGGAGAAACACTGGCCGTAGTGCCTCAGCACTATTTAACTCTCCGTTCCCACAATTATTTGTGATGGATGAAGCAGCAGTTCAGGAGGAAACATATGCAGCACATGAGGCGTTCTTTACCCCATGTTCTGAATCCCGCATAATATGTCTCACAGCGGTTGGCAGCAAATGAATTACACCTGGATTGATAG
The DNA here is from genome assembly GCA_028565595.1 of Duopalatinus emarginatus. Classification (NCBI taxonomy): domain Eukaryota; kingdom Metazoa; phylum Chordata; class Actinopteri; order Siluriformes; family Pimelodidae; genus Duopalatinus; species Duopalatinus emarginatus. The sequence goes on from JAOVVF010000027.1 coordinate 4,002,168, forward strand.
CTCAGGTTACTAACAAAATCCGGGAATTTGAAGAGCAGTACTTGGGATTGTTAAGAGTGAATGGGGGGCTGCTTAGTGGATGCTAAATAACCCCATATGTAGATTTACACAACGGTTGAGATGAGATTAAATGTAAACTGCACAGGAGTCTTCCAGACACAATATTTGTTTGGTGAAAGGAGGCTTTGTTCTAAAACAATGGGGGGCAAAATTGAAAATAGCAATATGTGCTGTCTAAAGAATGGAATTACAGGCCAGAAGTACTTGTTTACAAGCGAGTTTAAAATATCTTTCCTATGCCCCTTGTACAGGCACATCTCTGGCTTAGGCAATATGATCATACATCTGTATGATAAGACAAAAGCATTGTGATGATTTTTTTAATGCAAAATGTTATGAATTTTAAAGTATGGAACCACCATTATGTCAGTCAGTCAGTCATTCATTTATCCACTTTGTCCTTCAGGAACATGGTTTGTCCAGAAGTCCCACCCGGAATCTTTGAGTGCAAGCCAGGAATATCCCCCTAGACAAGGCGCTAATCCATCACAGGGTACCAGACACACACCTATTCACTCATACAATCACACCTAGGGCAATTTAACACATTCAATTCACCTACCATGTGTGCCGGAAAAATTGGAGCACCCCACAAAAACCCTCATGGACACCAAAGGCTGTGTAACACACATACACTACGTGCGGCGGCTGCGACATAATGATCCTGTTTAGTCACAAATGTTACTTAAAAAAAACCCAAACATTTGTAAGTGAGTCAGTTACTATCCAGATAACTATATAACTATGTAATAGCACTTTCTTAAGCATCTTCTGTAATGTGCATGACGCATGACAACCTTCTGCTGTATGAGTGCTGGAATAGACTCCAACAACCCCTAAGACTCGGTAGCCAGTAACAGTCTTAGATAATGAATCAGTTTTAAAAAATGAATGAATGAGTACTATATCTTTCTGGTTTGTTTATACTCACACCTCCGTCTCTTGATTGACTCTAACCTCTAACCACCATGGAATCGGACTCCTTTTTGCCTAAAGATGGATCATGATGGTCATTAACTGAGCTGGTTATGTACAAATAAATTTAATCTGACTTGAAAGAATTGTAGTATATAAAGTATATTTTTCTTTTTTGCAGTTGTTAGTTGTTGTATACTCTATTTTTATTATGCCTTTTAATGATTTTTATTGGATTATTGTATATTTTTCTAATGTTACTATAACCTAATCCTTATTATTCAGGAATAAAAACGATTACATTTAAAAAATGGTACATATTCATACATACATATAATCACAGAAGAGTACGATTTTGTAAATGGAGCTGCTGAAAATTGCACAGGGTTTATGTTGCTCTGGCCATGGCTTCCTTTCCTTGACATAACACACATCGCACAATTAAGTGCAGAGGCCTCCTTCAGGAATTTTGGCCTGCAGTAAAAGAGCTGATGCACACAAATTTGCCCAAACAAGGAAAGCTCTGTGGTCACTGCATCTCATTCATAAGAACTCCTTAATACGTTACAGGCCAGATTTGTCAAATCAATCTCATATTTTATATTACCGCCATCATTTCGATTAGTCATAGATAAATAAACATCAGTTACATGTTAATTCATGTTGAATGGCTGTAGAACATTGTAGATCTGAAATGTTTCCAATAGATGTAGGATTAGGCAATATACGCTTTTAACCACAATGCCTTAAACTAAAGTTCTAATATTTTTTAAGTTGGTGGCATGCATACAAAAAAAAAGAAAAAAAGAAAAAAAAACAAGGTTTGAACTTAAGCATAGACTTAAAAATGAGTGGTATTATGTCACAAAATAGAAAAAGACAGCACAAAAAGCAGAAAGAGGCCACGCTCCTGCTTTTGACCCAGAATGGTGGGAGGTTGATGGAGAGTGACAGTGCAAGCAAACAAACTTTGAGCGGTGGGCAAAAGACAGCAAAGATCAGAGATGAGGGAGGGAACATTGAATAGAAGAGCCCTGATTAAACAGAAAGACTTAGACAGGAGGGAGGAGAAAACCGGAGGGGATCAGGGTGGGACGTGCACAGACCAAAAGAGGCAATGGCGAACTCAACGGCTGATTGGTGGGGAAACGTAGCCATCTAAATTGAAGGTCGGGGGTGGGGTGGCGAATGACTGGAAAAGGGGGCATTCATAATCATTTTTAGATTGGAGGCTAAATAACACCACCTGCCCGAACAAAGCTACAGCAGTTTCCAAGAAGTGCTGCTTGATGACGTGGTTCATTCAAATTCGCCATGAATAAGGCCAGAATAGCAGACTTTCCCTAAATGGTCACACAAAGAGTTACACTAGTGTCAGAAGAGAAAACTGGGCCTCTGAGGGTTGTGAGGTTTATTACACTGTTGCCAAAGGTTGAACCTGATAGAACCTAACAACACTTGTTTTGGATCCCACATACACCAGTTCAAAGAAAAAAACACTGATGTAACCTAATGTTAATGTCAAAATTCCGTAATGATGAATGCTGTAAAATCTTAAAAGCACAATTTTTTTAAAGAACTCTTATTTACATCTTTGACATAGTTTTGGCACAGTGCCGCTGCAGGTAGTGTGTGTGCTACAGAGCGCCAGGGATTTGGGGTTGTGGGTTTGATCCTCACTCTGGTCTGTCTGTGAGGAGTTTGGTATGTCTGCGTAGGTTTTCACCAGGTGCTCTCGTTTCCTCCCACCTCACAGGATTTGGATATGATAAATTTCCCTAGGTTTGAGTGTATGAGTGAATGGGTGTGTGAATGTGGTACCCTTGCGGTAGATTTGCACCCTGTCCAGAGCATGTTCCGTCATTGCACCCAGTGATTTTGGGTGGGCTCCGGGCAAACTGACTGACCACAATAACCAGCAGCACCAGCGGGCCACATGAGGCTCCTCTGCTTCCCCCTCCCATGTAAACACCTGTTTTATGTTGATGCTGTGTTTTAGTTGGATGTTTAAGCTTTGTTTTGGTTCTTCATGTTGCAGCATATTCTTGTCAGGTATTTTTTTTATTTGGTTTAGTTTCCAGTTCTTCAGTTTGATTTGTTTAGTCATGTGTATAGTTATTTTGGATTTTTAGACCTTTCGACTTCCACTTGCATCCTGTATCCGCTTTTCGTGAGAGTTTATACTTGCACTCATCACAAAATACGCCGTCCAAATCATGGAAGCAGCAAGCAAACAGGAGTGAAACAGGGCCATGTTAAGACTGCTGGTGTTTGACTTGCTTCACTTCCTGCAGGTAATGTGTTTGGATTCCCTTGTATGACGTTTTGGAATGCAAGCTGAACATTATATTTTATTTATCTAACATGCCCAAAAGCCTGCAGAAAAGCATACAGTTTTGTATTTGTATATGTTTTCCCATTCGTCCAGTGAGCAAAATGGCCGATGTTGTTTCAGTTACGGCAGTCTAGTAGCTGTTACCCAGCCTGTGACTGTTCCTGATCCTGATGAAGATGTCATCACTCAGCCCATGCCTGTTCCTGATCCAGCTAAGGATGTCATCACTCAGCCTGTTCCTGATCCTGATGAAGATGTCATCACTCAGCCCGTGCCTGTTCCTGATCCAGCTAAGGATGTCATCATCACTCAGCCTGATCCTGATGAAGATGTCATCACTCAGAAAGTCAACATCGTTTAGCCTGTGCCTGTTCCAGATCCTGCTCAGCCCAGCACCACTGAGGTTGGAATCAACATTACTCAGCACACCACCAAGTTCTAATGGAAGACAATTAAAGAGGAGGTGTCCCAGCTGAGTGAGGTCCTTGATTACCTGACACAGTGCCAATTACACACACTCCTTATTACCATACTAGTACAGCAGTATATCATTAAGCTTTCAGCTGTGCACCTGTGGATGTTGACCATTATAGACCAAGTTCCACCAGTTTATAACAATTTAAACTTGAAATTTAAACCCAAGCCATTCAGCTTTTGACTTGACCCACCATCCTCCAGGATTCATGGGAGACTAGCATCCAGACTTTTCTCTCTCCTGCCACCAAAACAACCCATGAGTGAAGACCCAAACTCTTTTGAGAGCATGCATTTGAATACTGGTGTTGCATCTATTAAAAATCTTACTGCAGTTACAGCAGTTGATGTATTTACTGTCCTGTTCATCTCCAAATATTTTGTTAGATGTGCATTATAAGACTTCCTTTGCTTGTAATTGTTTGTATTTGGGTATTGTATGGGTTTTTTCTGGCAGTATCCTAGCTTTTCAAGTACCAAGTACTCAGGTATTCAAGTACCTTAAATTCTGGTCTAGCTCGGGTCTAGTTAATGGCGAAGCACTTTTGTAAGTCACACTGTATATGCATAGACCCCCCCCCCCCATTACCTAGTAATAGGATAAGTAGCTTAGATAATGAGTAAGAAAATTAGCAAAACCATTCTGCAAAAAACTGTTAGAATTCACCCATGTTGGGATGCCAGTCCATTGCAGGAGACCTTTCATGCACACTTTCACACTTCAAACCAATTATCTGGATGTTTTGGGGGAATTAAAGGAAACCAGAGACACTGAAGGAACCCCAAAAGATTAATAATATACCCTTAAACGTATCCCCTGTTATGTAAGACATAGACATACCAAGTAAGGTCAACACAGGGTTAAGGTGGACACTGAAAACCTGGGTTGGTAACAAATGCCCTTTCCCACTGAAGTAGTGCTGCATGTGCTGCTTCTGCTTGTGTTGCACTACTGACATGCTTCTCATTAGGAAAACGGAACATTGGCAGTGTATGAATCCCATCCAGCAGACCATATATGACCATATTTATACATCTGCAGCTGGCTGGATGTTATAAGGACTTTTTTTCCTACACAATATACGCAGAAATTTGATTACAGGTTTCAAAAAGAAAAAAAAAAACAATTTTGTTACAGAATATGGCTGCTTCTATCAAACATTGATTATAATAGTCTGTCACATTTTCCACTGATACAGTGGATTGATTTTCACATACATTTGACCATCCATCTATCTATCTATTATCACCCACTTGCCCAGGGTCCAGGTCGTCGTTACCTCTTCTAACTCCTCCACGAAGATACTGAGGTGTTCCCAGGCTAGCTGAGAGATATAATCTCTCCAGCATGTCCTGGGTCTTGCTTGGGGTCTCCTCCTGGGTGGACAACACCTTACCAGGGAGGTGTCCAGGAGGCATCCTGATTACATATCTGAACCACCTCAGCTGGCTTCTCTTAAACTGGAGGAGCTGTGGCTCTACTCTGACTTGGTCCCGGATGACCAAACTTCCCATCTTATCTCTAAAGGAGAGTCCAGACACTCTGATTAGGAAACTTAATGCAGCCGCTTGTATCCATGATCTCATTTTCAGAATGAGATTACAAATAACATTTATTTTTCCACAATGTGCAGATAAACAGATAAAATAATTTCCTTATAATCAAATACATATCACTTCTATTTATAATGGAAGAGAACACTTTGACACTATTCCCAATGTCCTCATTTTATGCATGTGACATTGCTGCAAGGATGAGCTGTCAATACAATCTGCTAGGTTGTGGAGCTTTCTTTAAACTTTTATACCGAGAAGCCTGACAGCACTCTTTCCGACGCACATCCAAAGCAATATAGTAAAATGATCAGTTTTAACATTTGCTATTTCCGAATGTCTCTTTATAAAATGTCGACAGTAATTTTTATACCTGTGTGTAGAGAAAGGAAATAGGCTATGGAGTAAGTCAGAGGTGGAGGTAGCTCTGCATTGCTGTAGACCTGGAAAACACTACAAAGACTTGAGAAGAACTAGAAAGGCATGTAAAACCACAAATAGAGAAGGGAAGAGCTAATTGAGAGCGCATCATTTCCAGATGGCCTCACAAAAAAAAAAAAAAAAAAAAAAAAAGTGAGCAAGAACATGATTATATTGCTAAGAGGGAGCGATGCCCTATACAATTAAAGCAGATAGGTGCCATATGAGGGGACACAGAAGCATCTAGGGTTTTAATTCCAGGTTTTCATACTATATACATATGTCTATATGTCTATTTATTGTCGATATCTGACCATACTGAAGTTAAGGAGGTTAGGGGAATACTAAGATTTGATAATTGATAGTGAAGTGTGTAGACGGTATGAGAAAGTATTTAAGCAGTTGGACAACGTAGCATCAGTACGATATCTGGTAGTTTTCAGCTTAAAATGCATGCAGCCATGGGACTGGGACCTGCATTTTTTTTCTCAAGCTCTGTGGAAAAATACACCTGCTGAACATTTTGTAGAATTACGTGTTACTAGTAAAAAAGGACAGAATCCTAATAGAAACCAAAAAGCGCCAAAACTTAATTTATAACCAAAAAAAGGGGGGACAAAAACATTATTACAGCCAAGTCTCTGCCGGTATGAGAGTGTATGCCATCAATTTATCATTTAAAGCCAGGAAGCTCCCTTTGTTTAGCAGCCCACCTCAACTGGTGTCTCAGAAATTCAATCCCTGATATTTGACATAAATGGAAGGAAAGACTGAATTAGTGGAAGATGTTGCCAAGCGCTCAGACGCTGCTGAATTTCTCCAGTCCTGTTTTGGAAAAAAAGATCAACATCTTAGCCTGGAGGACATTAGACCTTCATTACTGCTTGTGGAACAAGCATATGTGTTACCTGGATCTGTTATGGAAAAAATAAACAAATTGGTCATGCCTAAAATGCCAAGCATCTTACCAACGAAGGAGACGTTTCAGCATTGTGTGCAATTAATAGCATACCACAAACAGATAATCAATGTCTGTGCATGCCCTAGACCACAGATCAAAATGTCCTGAGGTTGAAGCATGTTTAGTTGGGTTGTGTTGTTAGAGACGTGGATTTGAACTTGGTGGTTTATTCCAGACGTCTTTGGGATCTTTTTGTGGTGTAACTGTTGCACTTCATAACGTTCCTGCGTAAGATTTATGAATATTCAATTCGAATTCAATTCAATTTTACTTATATAGCACTTTTAACAATGGACATTGTCCCAAAGCAGCTTTACAGAAAATAATGACTGAATATGAAATATATGGGGGAAATCGTATCAAAGTGAAAACAATTATGTACCATTTAAGTATACAGTCATACAGATTGGTCAACCTGAAACAACCGGAAAGAAAATGTAAGAAATTCTCTTTGCAATAAGAAACTAAGTGCTACACAGATTTTGCGGTATTAACTACATTATATCTGACCATACTGAAGGGATTAACTACACTGACTGATCACATTTAGACAAAGGTATGATTTCAGCTTGATTTTTTTAGAACATGACTGTTTCAGGTTCACACTGTTAATCTGTCAAAATCACACTTTAGGTCTTTCAAACTTTAAACATAGCAAATAAAGAAAAGTACACTGGTAGAGATGAAACTAGCTTAGAAATCATTTTCTCATTTTCTCCATCCAACTATTCATTGATCAATCCATCCATCCATCCATCCATCCATCTATCCATCGATCCATCCATCCATCCATCCATTCATCCATCAATCTGTCCATCCATCTATCCATCCATCCATCCATCCATCCATCCATCCATCCATCCATCTATCCATCCATCCATCTATCCATCCATCCATTCATCCATCTATCCATCCATCCATCCATCTATCCATCGATCCATCCATCCATCCATCCATTCATCCATCAATCTGTCCATCTATCCATCCATCCATCTATCCATCCATCCATCCATCCATCCATCCATCCATCCATCCATCTATCCATCCATCCATTCATCCATCTATCCATCCATCCATCTATCCATCCATCCATCTATCCATCCATCCATCTATCCATCCATCCATTCATCCATCCATCAATCCATCCATCCATCCATCCATCCATCCATCCATCTATTCATGAATGCTTGAATATTTCTGAATGTTGTGAAATCACACTCTAGGTCTATTAAACTTAAATCTACAAATGAAACTAGGTTAAAAACTCTTCTTCCCATCTCTGTCATTTTATCCATCTATCTATCCATCAATCCACCTATTAATCCATACATGCAGTAAAATAACATGGCATTTTATTAGTGAATTTAAGTGGCATCTCAGAACAGCAGGTACAACAGCAACAGGTAGTTCCAGGTATTCTATATCCACAAATCTATATATCCATTTATATTCGATTTTTTTTAAAAAGGACATATCAATATCAGTATACACTGAAGAGCGAGAAAAACTGGTACATCAGTCTATTACTTGGTAGGTCTCCCCAGCCAGGAATGTCCTGTTGAAAGAGGACAAACCCATTAGAATGACTGATCAGAAATGAGACACACATATAGAGTTGACCTGTCAGAGATGTTTGTAGATGTACCAGGGGTCCCGTGGAATGCCAGCCAAACAAACCCTTTAGCATTATGAAGCCACCACCAATCTGTACTGGTTTTTACTTCACTGCACATAAGTGTATTCGTGCTAATTGTGTGTTCATAACAGAGAGGAATGTTGTTGTTTTTTTTAAATCCTGCATGAGGACCAGGCAAATGTCTTCACAAGGTACAAATTTTCAGGTATTCCTAGCTTTGTGGGCCTTTCATTACCGAGGTTAATTTTAGGGTTAAGGTTAATGTCTATGTATATATACAGTAAGTGTCTTGTTTGTGTATGTGATGCTACAGTATGTGCATGCTTAAATTTTCTAGGTAAACCTTTGCATCTCAGCTAACAAAGCTTTAGCATCACATTGTGTTTGGAGCTAAAAAAGTACCAGTTGATTAAATACAGGAGTAATGCATGTTCCTGACAGAGAGCTGTGATTGGCTAAGCAAGGAGGGTTACTCAGGCGTATACTGGCGGGGGATGAAAGGCCCTGGTTCTAAGTGAGGGGAACAGTGCCCATCTGAGATAAAAACAAGGAGTCTATGGGGTATAGCAGCAGCTACAGGAACAGGTTGAGTGGCAGGCAGAGTGAGGCCTCATCATGAGTCTGATACACAGATCCTTCCTGTCAGAACTTCTATTATCTCCTCTTGGCAATGCTTCAATGGAAGTCTTATCACTCTAATGGATACAGGAGGAGGCACTGACAACAGCAGCACTTTCTCCAAGCCTCCTGAACCACTGGCACAGCACAAACAGCTTCCTCTCAGGTGCCCCTCTTCAGATACAAGACCCTCTGAGTGGGGCCTCAAGGAGTCCGGGCCCAAGGGTCCTTGTTTTAGAGACACTTAAACTCTTTGAACTTCTGTACTTTTGATCCAGGAGCCCAGACGGTTCAGCCCTCTTTTTTTCTTTTTAATTCTTCTCATCTATTTCTCCTTCTGGTTTCTGCTGTAAAGTATTAGCCTCTGTTCAGATATCTTATATTCAGTGACGATTCATTTTTCAAGGATTGGTCATTTTAAACTGCCCTTTATACAAGCTGTCACCTCAGGCTGGGTGATCAGTTTACACTGCTAAGTACAGTAAATACTTTATTCTGCTGTTCACTAGAGCATTTATTCCTCCCCACTCGAACCCTGCAGCACAGTATATATATCAGTAGAGCATGTTAACATGTGAGTTCTTTCACCAGTCATACAGTCTTTCTCGAGAGATGCTAAAAGGTTTTGATCCCGGATTGGTTTCAAAATGTTTATCCATTCAATAAACACAACGGCAGTGGTCAAATATGAGACAAAGCACTGTCGAGATACAAAGTTGCTTAACCAGCTCTTGAGGCTTGGCCCTTGTCACACCAGGCAACCACATATGTTCTACTTGACTGCTTATGTCTACTAAGCTGTAATACTCCTTGTTCTCCACAGATGGCCTATTTGCGTAATAATACAGCCCATGACTCATGATCTGCTGGATTTACTCATGTGTATACACATTGATAAATAAATGCCTTATTTGACTAAACATGACTTTAATATGTCCAACCGATGTCCAGTGTAAGCAGGACTAATCCTGACCAGTAAGAGAGTGGGGACAGTTGCAACATGTGGCAGTTGCAACACTGCAGCCGTGGCCTAGTGGTTAGGGAACTGGTCTTGTGACCGGAAGGTTGCGGGTTTGATCCCCACCCAGGGCAAGACACAACTAACTGCTCCCTGGGCACTGTGGTTTGGGGCTGCCCCCTGCTCTGGGCAAGTGTGTTCACTGCCCCCTAGTATTCAGTGGTGTGTGCAGGTCACATTCCTTCAGTGTGCAAACACAGTAAGGCAAAATAGTTCATTTTCCTTCATTTCATTAACAAGCGAGAGTGATGACAGTCATACTCATACAGTCATACATGCTCAGTTGGACCCTCCTTCTTTCTGCAAGATCTCTTCTGGGAGAACCAAAAAGTAGGGTAAAAAAGTTACAGTTTTTATGAACAGAATTTTTTCTCAAAGGGTCCAAAGTCTTCGCATGAAGTATTGTACGGTTGTATCCTTTGAATCTCTTTTAAAGGGCATAGCTACCATGCATAGGCGGTTCTAGACAGGGGCCAGCAGGGGCCAGTGCCCCTGTAAAATTGCTCCTGGCCCCTGTGACTGAACAGATGATAAGTTTTATTAATTTCTTACGTACCTTCTACTTACCTACATAACTTCTACCTTGGCCCCCCTAGTAATGTTGGTCTAGAACCGCCCCTGCTACCATGTGTCAAAGCCAATGTGCTAAAACAATATAGCTAGTTTTAAAAAGACTGCCAATGTGGGGATATCGGCAATGGCCCAGAATTTCCACATCTGTGCATCCCTAAAAATCATTTAATTAATAAGTTATAGAAGTCTATCTTTGTGTTTTTTTTGTAAGGATGTTATTTACGCCTATAGTAAATACAAGTTATTGCAATAGATTAACAAGACTATTTTGCCTTCTCCACTTTTTATCAACTCAGTGAACTTAATGAACCATGTCAGATCACAATTAAACAAAAGAAATGTGAATAATGATTATCAAGAATATTTTTTCTTACAGTTTAATAAGTGTTGCAACTGTCCCTCATGACAGTCCCCTGGGACGGTTGTAACATTTCACTCTCTCCATTAAAATGTAATTTACTATAATATTATAATTAGTATGGATGGATAGGTGACAGATGTGGGTTTAATGCATTAAAATTGTGTCTTTCTATTGCAAATGGTTTTTGAGATACTGAAGGAAATGCAAAAAGGTTTTGCAACTGTCCTCTCTCTCCCCTATCCAGTATAGCTGGAGGATTTGTCAGGCATAAAAGCCATTAAACATGTGTGCCAAACATGTTGACCTCACACAAGCCTCCCAGTACTTTGATCGGCCAAGATTTACAGCACTGTTGATTTGTTCATTAGGATTAGGCAGATTTTGACTTCCTAGATTGTGCAATGGTAGTGCATTGGCCCACCAAGGCAGCGATCTAGGCTCAATCCCATTTTCCCAGGTGAAAAGTAAAAGTGAACCACTCACTGACCAATGTGCAGTGAAAATGACCTCTGCGTTTAATCCATTCATGCAATGAAGCGTGCACACACACACACACACACACACACACACACACAGAGCTATGGGCAGCCATGTCCACGAGGAGGAGTAGTTGGTAGTTAAGTGCATTTCTCAAGGACACTTCAGTCAGGTCCGTTGCTGAGCCTCTATTCACAAAGCTGGTTCCATAACTACAAGCCTACGGCTGCCCCTAAACTGTTCCCTGGCATGATGGATACTCAACATTTTTTTAGACAACTAAATTTTTGTAAGGAGATGTTTATTTTGCATTTTTCTGTAAGTATACTTCAGTGTCAACTCTGCTTCAGAACAGTCAGATGTTCAGACAGGAGAATGTCTTCAAGATGAAGTGGGCGTTGCTCTCTCTCTGTAACGTCACAAGCAACATTTTTGTCTTATTAAACTCAGGAGAGAAAAACAAGAAAATTCAGTGCTGCTATAAAATAGGTGATAACAACTTGTTTTGCTGATGTTCCACAAAATTACTTGTGACTATAAGCGGAAAAAATATATGGTGCCATTCTTTCATAAATAATAAAAAAATAGTTAGTTTGAGGAAATGCCTGTGGTACAGGAGCTCAGGACGTGCTGTTATAGTAAAATGATCAACTTTCAGCTGTGGTAATGGCACTTTGCTCTGCACTGGGCTGCATCACACCACCATGTCATTGATTATTTTCCTATAATAATTCACATCTGGCTGAAGAAAAGACCTCCCACCACTGGATGGAATCCAGAGCCTTAGTCATTGCTTCCATATCTCAGTAGATCGGGATGATAAAAGCAAGGTTTTCTGATATTAAATTAAAATGCACACGTCACGCAGAAGTGACGCAGAAATTACAGCCCCGGCATGTCTGATTTAACCTGAGCTCAGGTCCCGATTTGTGTAATATGTACTTCCTGTGTTTGAATAGCTTTCCTCTGGGGTCTCTGGTTTCCCTTTTAACCTCGTAAAATCATGCCAAGGTTAGAGTTAGCGATATGTTGGTGTTTCGTAAAAGGGTGTATTCATGCCACACGCCCAGTGTTCTCGACAAGCCTGACCAAGATAAAGCGGATACTGAACATGAATGAGTGTGTATGAATGAACGTAGCCCATCCGGTCTGATCCCACAGTAAATACACAGAATGATCTGTTGCTAATGTGTTAGAGCCACAGATACCACAGCACACCTTTAGAAGTCTTTTGTAGAAGCAGTTGTTTAGGCAGGTGGTGTATAT